>WEKY01031538.1:0-33021 GCA_013390045.1 Picathartes gymnocephalus
TAATTATCATCATTATTATGATATCATCATTATTATTATAAATAGAAATTATTTGATAGGACACAGAAGGAACATAAGAAAGGAAAAATCCATTTCACAACTGGATGCAACTAAAATTCTAAAGAGAAGTACATTATTCAATAATGTTTAGAATGTACTGCTAAAATAATACTATGTTTTTATTGTTCATTGAATTTTATTTACTAATACATTTCATCTGCTCCAATAAAATTTCCATGAAGATTTTGCAATCTAAAAGTCTTTAAGTCCTGCAGATCTGGTCAAACCTGGCCTAACCTGTCCCAGAGTGAGATTAATCCTGCCATTTTAGAATTGCACACATAGATATTGTTACCCAAGACTGACATCCTATGATCTTTTCTTAGTTAAAGGAGATAAGTGGAGATCTCAAAGGATTAAAATTTTATCCTAAAATAGGATAATATTAGCCAGATATCTTGCCCTCTGCATTTGCCTCCTTCTCTCTCTACCACTCTCCAGTCCTAAATTAAATTCTTGTCTCTACAGATTCAGCTTGGAAGCATGCTCTGGCATTTCTAGGGTGCCTTTTATCTGATCTGTGTTAGATGTCTTCTTCAGAGTGAGATGAACCATGCCCTACAAATATCTACTTCCCTCCATTGACTATAAACAAGATCTAAATGATTCCTTCTGTATGTTTGGCCAGATGATTGCCATAGCACACATAGCTGGAGGCAGAGTTAGATCATTTCAGAATAATGAACATCCCCAGTGCTTTACACATCCCCTCTGGGGCTATATATAACCTGGCATTTATTGAAGCTGTTCTCATATACCTCAGTGGCCAAACTAGCACTAAGATCAAGGGAGAGAACAGATACCCTAAATCAAATCTCATATTTCTACTTCTGGCCAGTCCTGAGAACAGGTCACCTTCATTGAATCCATACTTTATGAGATATACATCTGTACTCAGAATAAACTTTATCCAAACCCACATTTTGTCACAGGATAAATTCAGTGTTGTGTGCCAAGTTGGATGGCATTCCAGTCTGTGGAACCCAAGGATGATTTTGTGCAAGTTTGGCCAAGTTTTAGATAAAGCCTAGACAATAGAGACATAAAATAAAAGTTTGTGGTGTTTTGTGAGGTGAGGGGAATTTTTAGGGGAAATCAGACTGTCTTTTCACAGAATTGCTTGTGAAAACTATCAAAGAGAAATCTAGTCATTAGATACTTATTTTCATAATTTGCTAAAACTAAGCTGTTAAGGAAGCTTCAGACAATGTAATGAATTACTAGATTTTGGGTTTTTTGACTTCCCATCCCTCATTAACTTCATCTGTAGTTCTTCAAGCAGCATAAAAGAAAGTAGTATGATCTTCATATTAGGCAGATAGAAAACAGAAGACATCAGAATGTTTCCTGAGGATAGCAAACAGGCCCTGGAAAAATCAGAATTGCAAAACCTGTTTTTTTAAGCTCTAGGCCAGGCTTCTTTACATGAAACAGCACCCCTTACACCGGAACTAATATAAAGTGTGTGTACATGCATTCTAGCATGTCTAAATCATCAGGATGTTGAAATGACGCATTTAAATTTCCAGACTAAATTATATTTCATTTCTGTTGCATGGTGTCATAAAAGCTGGTGGAGAACAGGTTTTGAGGCAACGAATTGCTTTCAGTGATGTAGAAACTGAATATATGAGGCCGAGCAGATCCCAATGCTGCTAATCGGCCTGAGTTGTTGCTGAATCGTTCTAATCGGTGCTCAATACATTGCAAAGCAAAATCTGATGCTGTAGGCTACATCCTATACAATTTTTTCTTCATATGACCTGTGTAGGCACAGATACAAAATAATGTAGTGATGTGCCTTGATTCCTCTTTTAAGTTGGCAATGTTCAAAAGCAGAGAGTGAATGAAACCCCAGCTAAAATTAAGTGTTTAGAAATGAGTACTTAATGAAAAATAAATAAGGGGGCAACTGAGACCATACTGTTTTAGACAGGTAGAAAGACAATTACTCTCTGAAGAAAGAAATTATCCAAGTAAGAAATATAGGATACAAATTATATAATACAGTGGCAGTAAACTCAGAAAATCACCCAGTAAAGGAACAGAACTTGAATAAACTATCTCTATTTAGGGGGCTCCAAAGCTCCAGACTTAACAGCTCAAGAGCTTTGTATTTCACTTTTAGAGGCTGTTGAACTCGTTAAAGGAGTTTGGAAAAACATCTTTAAAGAGCCTTTAAAAAATGAGGGCTTGCATATGCCAAGCATTACTCCATGGAGGCTTGGAAAGGCCAAGAAATAGGCTCTGCAGAGAGGTCACCTTGCTCTGGGGGTAGTACGTGCTGTCCCCAGGCTGCTCACAGTCCCTGCACTGTCAGTGGCAGCTGCACCCATCCTGGTGGAAGAGTAACGGCAGCTGGGTTGGGCTGAGGCTCTAATACTTCATTTCTTCCATGGCTTTCTCTGTTTGAGGTGCAGTGAAGCAGCCATGAGATGGTTACTGCATTTCACCTGTCTGTATGTCCTGAAGCAGCTCAAGGCAGATGAGCAGAGCATCCCCCTGTTCTCATATGCCTTTCCTGTTACAAGGCAGTCCTCTAAAAGTCACTCTGGTCTAAGGTAATACAACTACACTGTCTTTAGATTAGGCTGACTTGCACTCCAGGTTTGATTGGAGATTTTGGAGCCAAGTGATTTGAATATCTTCAACTGTAAAGTCTGTACAGTTAAAGCTTGACAGGGGACACTCGGCTTTCTCAGAGCACAGTTAGCACACAAACCAACGCATGGGCAAAGGAGGAACAAGGAGTTTGTGCTTGAATGTGAGCTGTGAACTAAGATCTAAGCTAAAATCATAATGCAGATCTATTCTTACCTTCTCTTTTACACCTTTAGATTTCTAAATAATGAAAATTTCAGAATCAAAAATTTTTATACTGAAGTTTTAGATACACTTTTCATGAGGGTTTAAACATGATTATTTTATGGAATTCAAAATATATAAACCCCGTATTTTATATCTTGTAATTGTAGAAAAAATATTTTCTTTCTAAGCCAGAGAGCTTTAGAGAGATGTAAACTAATGTGTAACCCCTCCTCTTCTCCCTCTGCAATATTGTCCTTAATAGCCTGTTTATTCCCTTCTCCACTTTTTTTATCATTCCTGTGTATTGTGTTGTGCAAACCCATCCACGAAAGAAACAGCCTTTCTCCACTGATGTTACTCAGCCACTTCTGTAGAGTCTAAAGTCTCCAATTGCTTCACTTACTGAGCTGTGTTGCACACAAGCACCCATGGAAAGAGTACATAATGGTATCAGTGTTTTTCCTGCCAGGTTCTCCACTCTCTCCTTACTATTTCCTATCCTTTTTGATTTATGTTGATCTTCTACACTCCTAGGTTAAAGATTGTCTCATTTGCAGTATTGCTGACCTCAGACACTCAAAAGAAATGTATTAGCTCCTGAATAATAATGAGCTTGGTTTTAGAAATAAGTATTTGCATTATCATGTTTACATATTTTGTTTGCCCTTTTCAATTTACATGAGACTTTACAGTTAATGTTTTAACCATGAGGGCTAAGGTGAGGTAGTTTTTACATGAGGGCTGAGATTCTTATGTAAAAATATAACTCCAGAAGCTGAAGGTTAGAGAAAATATCAGATATCCCAAATTCTGTGATTAAATTAAAATATGGTATTTATTTGTGTTGAGGAGACATCTGCTTGAATACTAAGATTTTACTCCATCATTATTTATCCTCCAGGATCCTACAACTCAAAGTTCTTTTTTTGGTCTGAGTGCTTTGTCTACTGACCAAGAGATGATAGATCCATAAAAGCTGAACCACTGATGAAGTTCTTTATTCTCTGAGGACGAGGAAGAAATGCCAAGATTATCACCCTTTCAAAGTCATTCTGTACTTTGGCAATTAGATATGAAAGGAAGAGTTCAGTGCAAGTTAGCAATATTTCGGCCTATTTTGTTACCATAGCTGAAAAAAGAACTTGAAAATGGGCACACAGAGAGTGAAAAGGGGCTTCCTAGATAAGAATGAAAATTTTGTTCCATGAAATGATCTCTGAGAGGAGACTGAGACATCCAACATGATAGGAAAATTTTGTTGCACCTGGAGACAATGCATGTAAATGGGAAAACAAAGACCTCAGATGCCTGTATCACCATTCTATATAGAGGATTTAATACTGGAAAACTGGTGTTATGATGCTAGCAAGAAGTTCAGATTTTATTTATGGCTTTCCTTTTCAGTAGTGCAAGGGAGGGAATCTTATCCAGTGTGTTCTTGAAAGTGTTTAACTAATAAAGGCAGCCTGGTAAATCTAGCTATAAGCAAATATATTTTCTTAATTCCCTCCACCCATCTAAATGAGAATCATAAATTATGGAGATTTAAATTTGGATTTTTCCTTCAACTTTGTCAAATTAATCCCATGTATTTAAAATACTTATGATTAATATATGAAATAATACTGTCATTAATTTTAGTGGCAATATGCTATGCATCAAATATTTGCAGGTTGCACTTTTTTAGGTATAAATGACTAAATATTAGAGGTCAAATCCAAATTGGCAGGTTTCAATTCTTGGTCATAAAAATTTACGGGAAAATCAATATACCAGGTTNCACGTTGTTACCTCTCCTCTGACCGGAAACAAAAGAGAAAGATTTTAGCTTCCTTGCTCTTAAAATGTAGGTTTGCCAAAGCGATTCTAACACGTAAGTGGTCACACAGAATGCTTGTAACAGAGCCCAGCCAATCTCTGGGCTTCCCAGATCTATCGGAAGCCATGCTTAAAGGAAGTTGTAAAAGCCTCTTCAGGAAACAAAAATTTGGCCTTTTTTTTAAACCATGACAACCAGGTTAATGTGATTTAAAATATTCCAAATACTGTAAAATACATTTAAGACATTGTATTAAGCACCTTGTTACTTTTGCTGCATTAGGAAGTGAAGGTTAGAGAGGAAAATCAATGTGGTGCAAAGCCATAGAGTAAATTTTTCCAAATAAAGATCAAGTTGCACCATCAGTGAAAGTCCTTAAATTCACCCCTCTTATCAAGTTATGCAAAGAAAACATCTGCTTGAACACTCTAGATGCAGCTCTGGCATGAGAACCTACACATTATCCTACATGATGAACAGTGAAGTGAACAGTAACAGAAAGAACATCATTATGCAATTTCAAAGAAGAATGGGTAACTGATGTTTTAAATGATGATATGACAAAATGATTAGGCTGAGCGAAGGTAAGTTACTTCCAGTATCTGGCAGTGGAATGCAATTTCAATTCAACATCAGCAGTGCTCATGTGCTCTTGTTGAGTACTTGATAAAGATCAAAGTGTGGTGGATTGGGCTGTGGGAATCTTGTAGATAAAATTCCAAATCTGCATGAGCAGCATCCAGTTGCTCTCAGCTTTTTGGCCTCTTTTCATTCCATCCAAAATACATCTGCAAAGATTTTCTATCTTGCTCTTTCCTTGTTTCCTTACATATTAAATTCAAGCTTCCCTTCCTCACTTTAAAATTTCACAGGTCCACCCCTGTTTGCACCACTGCCCTCCTCACCTCTTCCTCTCTCTGCAGCCCACCAGGTCTCCTTTTCTGACTGCCCGCTTTGTCTTCCAAACTTACTGAAAATTTTGCTCATTTATTACTATGCCACCCTGTAGCTCTGGAACAGCCTGCTGATTATTCCAGGCCAAACAGCTCCTCTGCTGCCTTTAAAACCTTCTTTGAAAATGCCTCACACTTATGTTTTGGTATGTCAGCGAACAGACCTTTCCTTGGTTTGATGTATGGAGGGATAACTTCCACCTATAATTCCTGGCAGCCCACAGCCACACAGGGAAGGAGATAACAAGTCAGAGTTCATGAATGAAAGTGTACAGGGTCTCACTATCCAGCAAATTGCCACAGCCCAGCAGTGAAGGCAACTATATTTAAACAAGTGGAGCTAAAACACGATGAAAGTGTGTAGAGACATGCTCACACTATTTGTTTCACTTTGTTTCACTTTTGATTGTATTTAATTTAAACCATAACTTGCTTGGGAGCCAACATAAAGCACTCTAATCAATATATGACATAAACTAGCTGGTATTAATTAATAAATTACTCTCTTACAGCACTTTTCATCAGCACATGTGAGAACACTTTGCAGGATTGTTCCTAATTTGAAGAAGGGGAGATTGAAGCACAGAGATGCGAGATCCATTTCCAAGGACACATCAGTGTGTAGCAGAGAAACAGAAATAAATCCAGGTCGTCTGAATTCCAGCTTTGAGGTCTATCCACTACAGTATGTGGTCAACTGCCTGGTATATCCTTCTTCCTAGCAAAGCTTTGTAACTGTAGTAGGTAACAAGAGAACAAAATTCAGTGGTCAGACCATGAGGCCAGTTGTCCTATCAGGTTAGAACCCAGTTCATGTACTGGGCCACAAAGTTCAGAATAGTCCTCTAAAGTAAAGCCCACAAGAGACTTTTAATTTGTCCCATCCCCCCTCACTACAATATGAATTGAATTCATATTTTTATAACATCTGGGTAACTAAATCCCCTAAACGGGTTCTTTCCTATGAGAATGAAATGGAAGTCAGAAACATTTCCTCATAAAATGTTAAAAACAAGTATCCGTCTCTTCAAGGATGAAGAGTCATTATCCCCAGTTAGTGGATCCTGCCCATTGCTTTCTAGTTTGGATGTCTAGATTCAATAGAAAAATAGTTTTGATTTGAAAACTATTGGAGCCACTAGGAGAAAAGTATGTTTAGAACATGAGAAAATCTGGTAATGTACTCACTTGCATTCATTTATGAATTTCAGTAACATAGGCAGAAATCTGAAATGAAAGCACCCATTTTAGGCAGCTATAAATAAACTGGAAATGCCATCCTGCTGACAGAAAGAGCTCATGGGGCTCTTTATTTTTGGTTTGCCACTGAAGAAAAGCTCTTGCCTTTCACATATGCTTTACAATGAAACTGTGTTCAGGCTAGATAGTGTTATAAGGTCAATATATATATATTTGGAAAAGAAAACTTGTGGAAGACATATGAACAATTTCCTTTGTTTAATACAGAGGGTTTTTTGGGATCTCCTAAGAGAATGTATTGGTGGTTTGATTCTGAGAATGAATAAAAACATGACCTTTTGAGAACCAGAGGTTAATCTAACACAACAGCATCCAGAGGAGAAGTTATAACTACTCAGAAGCCCCACAGAATAGCCTGAGGCAATAACTGGCAAACAGTGAAGAGAGTGGACCAAGTAGGATAAAAACTTTTTATTTTTGATAAAAAATGTATTCCAGACTGGTATGTAACCTTGAATTAAGTAGAGGTTACATACACTGTCAGGAAGTTGCATATAGGTTCTGTGCTTAGGTCCCTCAGGTTCTCAGGCAGTCAGGAGCAAAAACCAGCCATTCTGACTTTCAGAATTATTAGATTATTAGATTAATTCATTATTATTAGATGTTCAGACGGACATTAATATTTCAGCCTACCAAGTGGGTTTTATTTTTATATTAAAGACACAGTTATGGACATTTTGCTGTTGAAAGTTAGTTTGTAGAATATGCAATTCATGTCATAATCAACACAGAGCAGTCAGCAAAGTCCCTGTAAAAACTGAATGAGTTGAAGTGTAATTGCAGCAGGTAAATCTGTATTCTGGGCTGCATCAAAAGAAGCGTGGCCAGCAAGTCAGGGAAGGCGATTCCATCCCTCTACTCCACTCTCATGAGACACCGCCTGGAGTGTTGTGTCCAGCTTTGGGGCCTGCAATAAAAAAAAGGATATGGACAGGCTTGAGTGGATCCAGGGGGAGGCCACAAAGGTGTTCAGAGGGCTTGAGCATCTCTCCTATGAGGAAAGGCTGAGAGAGTTGGGCTCATCCAGACTGGAGAAGAAAAGGTTCCAGGGAGACATTAAAGCACCTCCCAGTACTTGAAGCGAGCCTGCAAGAGAGCTGGAGAGGGCCTTTTTACAATGGCATCTAGTGATAAGACAAGGGTGAATGGCTTTAAACTGAAAGTGGGTAGATTAGGAAGAAACTCTTTACTTTGAGGGTGGAGAAACACTGGAACAGGCTGGGCAGAGTAATTGTGGATGTCCCATTCCTGGAAGTGTTTAAGTACAGTTAGACAGGGCTTTGAGCAGCCTGGTCTAGTGGAAGATGCCCTTCCTCTGGTGGGTTGACCCTGGCTGGATTATATTTTTAACTAATGTTAATTAATTTTATTTGAATTAATATTTAACAGTATTAAAATTTTGTGATTCTGAAACATAATATCACAAATTGGTGTTGTGATGTTACCAGCCAGCAATCTTAATGCTCCTAAACCATCAACTAGAGCTCATGGCAATAGTAATAATTTCATCTATAACTTTACCATATTTCTAAGAAGTTGGATCCTTTTTCTGAGTTTCATTTTAAAGGTTTTAGGTTTCTACCAGACTGTCTTTTGGTATGAAGTCCATGGCATGACTTTAGAATATTTATCAGTCTGTCACATTCTGTTAAAATTGGTCATTGTATTCCAGGCTATTTAGAGGCCATATAGGCAGACAGACACATAGAACTCTGTCTTCAGTTTCCTTAGAATTTAGCCTAAAACCAGGATCTGGAGCTCCTTACTTTCTCTTTTATTCCAAAATTAATGACCTATCTATGAAAAATGCTTGAGTAGATAGCAACTTACATTATATCAGAAATATGATGCTTGGGGGAAAAGAGTAAGAAATATTTCTGAAGAAATTGAATGTTTGATTTAAAAGAAAGTCCCTGTTTTGTATCCACAGTTAAAGAAAAAAATTAAATCTATCACCACTGTCAAGCTAATTGTCTGGGATTTAGTGTACCTTTAATGGTTTTAAGTGTATAGATAGTTCTCTATGCAAGATATCTTTTGTTGTCTTCTCCTGGAACTCCTGGGATAATATTTATTTCAGCTTTCATTGGGCTTTGTAGCTTCTATGCAGATTATTATGATTTTTTTCAGTTACATAAACAAATCATCTATATTAGCACTCTACAAAATTTAAACATCAGCAAAAATCTTTTTGGTTTGGCAAATTAAATAGCAGAGAGCAGTTCAAGAAACAAAGTCTTGCTAGGATAAATCATTTGCTGTGCTACGTTAAACAAACTAGTTCCATTTTATCCTCTCTAACCTGGGGATAATGAAAAGGATTTCTCTGTAAAGTGAATAAGGATTTACAGATGTAGCGCAATAAGAAAAATATAGTGCATTTTTATGAATTTATTTATTCAAATGAATAGGGTTAGTATATATTATCATTACATGATTATTATATAATTTCATAGAAATTCATATAATATATTATGAATAGAAGTTGATCGCTTCTGCCAAGACCATCACTATGGACATATCCAGACTCAGCAAGCTGGTGGAAAAAATAAAGTATCAAATACATGAAAAGTGCTGTATTACAAAGTTTTGTGAAGATTAAAAAGTTTTGATCCTTCCAGCAAGTAGCAGATGAATTTAATAATCCAATACTATTACTCTTTAAATATATGTTCCATTAAAACTGCAAAAAATACACAGGTAGTCTGAGAGGAATGAACTTAGATTATTTATACTAATAAATTGGAAGAGATCTGAACTCTCTCTGAATGTAAGATGGAAGGCTAATCCTTCTGCCACATGGTTTGGAGTAACTATTACCCTTACAGTCTCAGAGGTTGGTCTCAAGTGATCATTATGGTTGTGCACCATAGAGTATCCCCTATGGCTCATTAATTTGCTGAGAGGTTAGACAACTGAATTGTTATTAAAACAAAAGACTTGAGAATTGCTCAAGTAATAGCAAAAAGAGAGATCTGAATGGAATTGGTAATGGGTCTTAATAACATCTTGAGAACCACTAGAAAGACTCCTATTCTCTGCTGGAAAAACAAGTGGGAACAATTTTTCACAATTTGGCAAACAGTCATTAATTATACTGAAAATCAGGCAATATAGGATAGACTTTTAGTTTTATGTGGCTTTTAAAATGGTAAGTAAAGGAAAATTTTTAAAAAAAATCTTTAAGAACTGGAACTTAATTAAATAGGTGGGAAATGCTTTGTGCCCAGGGGAAACTTGACAGCACAGAATGCTGGGGTCTCTGCTGACTTATCAAACAGACATGCAGGAGAGAATACAAAAAGATTTTTTGCCATGTTAATTTCTGGACAGGTGACTGTTAGAGGATTTTATATCTGTATCATTAAGCACTCTCCACTTACCAATCTCTCTATTACATACAAATACAAAAATGATTCCTTCATAAGCTTCTAACCTCTCTTGAACAATAACTGTGAACTGATATTATTCCATGGAGTATCAAACTCCACAGATACTGCTCATAGTACAAAAATTATCTTACCTGGATTCCATTTAGGAATAGAAATGAACTTCCACTCCAGAATGAAATTTTCCTTACATTTGACTTCAAAGTTTTCATTGGAAAAACACCCCACAACCCTCCCCTTCCACACACTAATAAAGAATAATAAATAATTATATATAGGACCAGTAATCTTTGAAACTGCCTTGGAAAGTAGCATTTAGTTTTAATGACACTTTAATGTTTCCAAAGATGCAGAAGATAAGAAAGATTGCTAAGTAAGAAAGCTGGAGCTGCAAGATAAATACAGGCTTTTTAGCGAGGCATTCCAAATAGGTCTTCTTGCAAGCCTGAAAATTAAGGTATTCACTTATCTGTGAAGGCAAACACTATCCGAAATACTTGTAACATTAGGTGCAAAAAAGCCTTTCAAACACTCTAGAAAAAAACAAACCATTGACCAGAAGGCAACTTGAAGTAGGAATTCTCAAAACACACTTACAAAACATTCCATACATTTCAAGGTTCATAAGTGGAATTTATGTAGTAGACATAGAAAAAATCTACAGCTGAGTCACAAAAGATACGCCTTTCTCACACCGATACTTTCATCAGTAATGTTTCCTTTAAATCATCAGTTTAAATCTTGCTTTTCATTTTTATGCTCTTTGTAAGTGTCCTTATCACTATTTTATAGTCATATTGATGGCAGTTTTATACTACATTCATATAATGATCCAGGAAACACTGATACTAGTGGCTAACTCCAGTATGTGCCATGAATATCATCACCTAATTGCATTTTAATGAGGATTATTTCTAACATTCTATTTTATCCAGACAACTTTGAGAAAGGCAAAGGGGTATGAAGGTCCTTGTAGTCTCCTCATTAGCATCACAGATAACAGCGTATTTCAGATTTGATTGTGGGACATTGGAGGGTCTTTGTGGCTGCACATCTTTTCCTAATCAGATTAGGGATATTCTGCATTTTTAAAATGTTGAAATAGAAGAAGAGTTCATAGTGAAAGCTTTCTACTTTCAAACCACCATATCCACCTGAGATGCAATTAATCACTGTAGTGACAATTAATTTGAACAGATATTTCTTTTAAAAATGTCAAGCCAGATTTTAAAAATTATCTTGACAGCCAACTTAATTTTTAGGTATTTAGAAATGATTGAGCTACCCATTAGCTACACGTTTACTTTATTAGTTATGTAATTTTTTTTAAGTATTTTATTAAAAAATATTTATTTTCTAGCAGAGAAGCAAATCAGAAAAATCAAACAAGGAGAAACAGTGAGAAAGAAATTATGTGACTCTCACAAGTGTAAATGAATGACCAAATCAGGATCTACACAAATATATTTCTCTCTCCAACAAATTGTCTTGTGATTTGTTTCATGGTGTCCTTATTAACCAACATCCAGTACCTTCATAGGGCTACAATTTTACTTCAGTTTGTAGCTGTAACTTTATACAGGAAAAGCAAAAAGGCCACGAGATGGGAACCAGGAGTAGGTAACTTGATTACATCCTGCTCAGTGTTAATAGCTGTACAGTTATTTGTTCCAATTAAGCCTAGGCTTTTGAGAAATTTAAATTGTCAAGTGTCTCAAAGCTGTTTCTATGATCAGTGAAGAGACGCAAACCCTTTCCATGGCAATACAGACTGAATTTCTGGGAGGTCAATAAACCCACCTCTTACCTACACTGCTTTCTCAAGGTGCAAGGTTCCTGCTTCTATTGTCCAAGCATGGATGGACCTGGGAAGATCCTAAATTAGCACTTGCAGCTGGAAGACTCAATCCTGCCCTCAGGGCCCCTAGCACTGTGTGCTGAGACTCCTCAGCTGGGACACGGAGAGACAGCTGAAGTCTCCTACAGGGAGGGGACCTTCTGTCCACGTTACTCCGTTCACTGAGGAAACTACACAAAATGCCAACACAGTTTAATGTCGACATATCATCATCCAGAGCAGAAAACCTTCCCACTTCACCGTTTTCCAGTAGATTTTTCTATTTTACTGTTTTCCAGACTTCTTGAAGAGCAATGATCCTTGTTCTAGGAATGGGAATTGTATCTTCCTTTTCACCCAAGAAATTATTATGACAATAAACAATATTTAACAGATTGTATTTGATTTTAATAATCTTGTGGTTTAGACACACAATAAGTTCAAATATGTGTTCTTAAATGAAGATGTCTGCTGCTTCTTAGCTCTCTAGTCTGCTACAAGAGGCTTTTTAAGCCTAAGTTTTTAGAAAACCCAGTTACAAGGACATCAACTATCAAGAAGTTGGGACTTCTAAATTTTTGACAAACCGTATTTATTTTATAAGAACAACAGTGAATTTAGAAGATTTTACAATCTGATTTTTCATTTTGTGAATGTTTGAATAATGTAACAGGAAAATACTCTTTGAACTGATCAGCTTCCATCCTGTAAAATTCTGGTAAATTTCTATCTTGAAATTTCAGCTGTTAAAATGGAAATTAGTACAAGTATTTGGAATATGAAGAAAAATGATGAAATAATAAAAAAGACCAATTTTGTTTTGAAAGGAAAGAGCTAATAGAATCAGCTAGATCTGATACTTCATTCTGCAATGAATGGACACACTGGCTTGATTCTCTGAACACAGGAAGATTTGAACAGGCAGTAATTCCTTGCCTCTCTTCAAAGGGACACTGCCTCTCTTGGTTTTGAAAGTGGTACCTAAAGGATGGGTCCTTGTTAGACTTGTGATTTAATTTAGTTTTTGGAACTTTACTGGAAGTCAAGAAAATCAAAATATCCTTAAAATATTTATGTCAATATGAAGTGTAATGAGCCTAATTTGTCATTGCAAATGTATGGGAACTGTCAAAGTCTGACCTGTGACCATTTTATATTATACATAAAGACATGATTTTGATTGAAACTGAGATTAGAGAGTGTTTAGTACAGCATAAATTACATTTCAGGGAAAAATAACTTCTTGTGAAATACAAGAGTCAGGAAATGTGAATTTGTAATTCAGCAATAAATTTAATTTTAAATCTCTTAGTTGTCAATAACAGGAAATAGACATCTAATGCCACTAAAGTATTTTTAAATCTTTGAACTATGTAACTATTACTTGGATCTTTATTAACCTTGACTTATACAAACCAAAAGATATGGTTTTTAGCACCACACAAGGGAATTTTACTGTCCATCTTTATACAGACTGGGGCAAGCCAAACATGTCACCATGTAATTATTAGTTATGCAAATAGGTCCTAACTTGATCCAAGGAGAAAACTTTTCCAGTGTTTGCACAACAAATAAACATCTGGTCTCCAAACTGGATGGAGCCAGTTGAAAAACATCCCCTTTTAACTATTTATCATTTTCCCCCAAATCCCCTGCAAATTTTGGTTCATTACCCTCACAAAACACTCAGCTGAGCCAACAGCTGCTGCAAGCTGAAGTGTGTGTATACTTTAAAGGCAATTCACCGCTGGTAGCACCGTACAAGGGTGTTTTTGCAATGGCTAAAGGGAGCAGGGAAGATTGCAGCACTGGTGGGCAGGGAAGACCAGAGACCTCCAATTAGCAGAAGCACAGACGTCCTTGGCTCTTTGAAGGCTGCGAAAAGTTGCTGAAACTTGGCACTGAGGACTTGGCACTGCAGCCTTGGCGTTCAGTGTCTGCTGTCAAGGATGAAAGGTACGGGCATATGGCGAGCACTCAGAGAGCTGATGCTTAAGGGTATGGGAAGCAACTCTGCACAATTGGTAGCAGATGTTCCTCCAGGATTCATTCGTGTGTGTTTAGGTCCTGTGGAAAGGCCCACAGCTTTAATGACAACTACTAACATTTGAGCTATGCAGGTTCCAGAAACTCTGCCTCACCTGTAGAGCCTTCTGTGTAATACAGGCATTTCCTCCACATCTCAAGACAGTCTTGGCCTTTTTGTTCAATTAGACAGCCACAGAAAAGGTCATAAAGCTAATCTAATTATCTAACCATCTAAAATTATATGTCTCTTAATAAAAGAGTTGGCTTATATAGTGAAAATTGTCCATTTATCTGTTGTTTTTTTTTGTTTCTCTAAAACCTCAAATTAGGGACAAGGATCTGGAGAAAGAGATTGGGAAGTTTAAAGAATGTTGTTGGGCTTTAGGGTAAAATACCTCCAGTTAGAAAATTATCCTATGAGGAATAAATTATTTTAAATATCCAGTGTTACTGTTTTAACTATTTTAGAGATGCAGGCATAAACTATTCTGTTCCATTCATTTTGGACTTCTATTTTGATATATTCAATACCTTTTACCCATTTTTGCACTCCTTTACACTTGTCTTATCAAATAGATTTTATTTTAAGGAAAGAAAGAAATTTTATTTTAAGAAAAGAAAATATTCTATATAATCTATGATGTTTTCTTGATTCATTTTCTTTATAGCCATTTTTCACTGTTGTTTATCTAGAAAATTCTCTTCTAAATAGAAGAACATATTTGAAAGTAGGCTAATGGTAATAGAGATTGAAACAGCAAAAGTCCATCTCTGTGTAGTACTGTGTTCAACTCTGTGGCAGACTTTGGGGAGAAAGCATTAATGGATTTGTTAGAGTCCAACTATAATAAAAATATTTGTTGCCAAAGCAATTTGAGATATTTTCTCTCATGGTAATATGATGTAACTGGATCGGAAATTTCAGTATTTGCAGAATTTGTGTGTAAAATACAGATTTTACAAAATGAAAAAGCAGTACTACAAAGTTTTAGTTTGGCATAAATGGTATTTTAATGTATCAATTTACTGTCTAAGCAATAGCATTTTCATCTTTAATATGTGGAAAGAAGATGGTTAATACTAACTGTTGTTTACCTTCTCTTTCACTAGGAAAAGTAAGGAACATCAAGCATTCTGGAAAGGAAAAATGGAACAAATAAATAAACATGTGTGCTGCCTATTCAATAACATAATGAAGAACATAAAATACGGAACTTCTTGCCACAACCTGTTGGTGGTAAATTATACATGAATACAGAGCAAGGCTGAGGAAGTTCCTGGAAGGGAAACCCATCAGGGACATAATTTTAACCTCAGGAAGACCCAAAATCAAACTGTTTAAAGTATTATGGGGTTGTAAAATTTTATTTTTATTCTCTTATATTTTGTTTAGGCATTGATATTTAGACTTTACTGGACAAAATTTGTGGGGCTAAATAGACTTCTGATCAGATGTAATACATTGATCATATACTATCTATTACATTTAAGTTTCTTAAAGACTAGAAAATGACTTGGCAAAACTTCTTTGAAATTATATATTTGAATAATATTTATCAAAAGTTTTAGCAAATATTTTCAAGGAAATTTTAGATAGTGGACCTGGTTTCACTCTATGAAATGTTAAAAAATACCTTAAAAAGTCATAATGAAAAACTAGAAAACTGATAGTCCCACTGATAAGTTTACAAAAGCTATCATTTCACCTGAAATCATACAAAAATCTTGAAAATACAGGAATAAAATTGAAGTGTAATGGAAAGATGGTTTTAGAAGAAAAATCTGTTCAATATTTCATAGAAGTTTTTCTTTTTTTTTTTCTTTGTATTTTATACCTTTTGTGGTGTATTCTCACTTGTGATTCTTTCCTTTCAAGTTCTGAGTTAAATCAACAAGTGCAGGGATCAGAGTGATGCATTCTTATTTCAGTCACAACTTTGGCTTTCATTAGTTGTGATTTGAATTTGTCCAAAACGCTTTGTGAAGGTCTGGTTGAGATTCCTTTGGTCTTGCTTTGAGAGGCCAGCTTTACTGTCCCAGTGTGAACAGCTATGAAGTGTAAGGAGTGTGATTACAACACCTGAGAAGTGATTGAAAAATAGTTACAGTCTCTGACATTTGCAGTAATTTGCAATTTTTTTTCAGAGAAAGTTTTCTATTCCCCCAGTAAAAGTTGCTGTTTGCAGGGTTTTACTTTTAAGAAATTTTCACTGTTCATGGAAATTAACAGAATAAAACCTGGAACTACAAGGATGTAAGTTCATTGAAACCGCACTACTACATTTCTTGCTTTTTCCACTCCTAGATCTTTTCAGTAATTTAGCATTATGTATGGCTAGATACCTGAAGAGAATTATTGTTTACTATTTGAATCAATGATTTTTGGGTTGTGTTTTCTCTCTGTGGTTATTGAAGTCCATTTCTGTTTATTTCTTCCATACAAACAGCCTCAATACAAGCTCCTCTCTGTGTTAGTGACACACACCTTGCAGCCAGAGGGCCCTCTGCACATAACTTAGGCAACAAGGATTTCTCTAATTCCCCTTCCCTTTCCATCCCCCATCTGTGTGCTGCATTACTGTGATTCCCCTCCATGGAAACAGCTTGTTGTCTGCACCAGACCTAGCACAGAATTTCCATAGCATTTAAATATGAACTTTGAGCTGTTGAAACACAGCCTTTTGAAAATCGACTTAATAAGAGCCAGAACTTTTCATCCCTGAATTTTCCATGAATTTTCACTATGTCACTTGTGTGCACTGGGTGGCATGATAGTCTGTGCACAGAGGAATTCAAATTATGTATTTGCTAACCTGCAGCTTACCCATGTCTTTGTAGCAGCAGTGAGAAGGTTTTTATCTTGGGATGGACCACATAGAATTCACAACAAAATTTTCTGTTACCTAACACTGTTTCATCTTACAGGAGGAATCCAAAGACTAAATGAAATTCCATTTTAAATGCTTATTAATGAGCCACACCTTGTGAATGATTTACTCATGGGCCAGGACTTTGTAGCTCTACAGTTTAGGATTATTCCAGAAGGAAACTGAAAGGAGTGCAGTGGTCTGATTTATATAACGAGCAGTAGGAAAAGAAAGGAAGTTCAATAATTAGTCTAGTATAAACTCTCTACAGTATAAATAATGAATTAACACTTCTAATATTTTTCAGCCAGTTCCCTTCCTGTCCTGTTTTGGTCTTTGTAGGTATAATTAATTCCTCCGGGATCAGTTAGGCATCTCTGGGACCCCACAAACATTAACGAATGCATCCGTAAAATAGATTTTGATGTTCAGAGGTGGGTGCTATGGCACAAAACAAAGGCAATTTATATAGACTTGGGAAATCTGTGGCAGAGCTGAAAACAAAAGGAGTATCTTACATTTTTTAATTTTTTCTCTATTTTGCAGCCATGGAGATCAATTTTAATGACAAGAAACTTAAGCAAAGCTGTCTAAACAGTTTATATATTGTCAATATTTTCATCAAAAGTTGTCATAAGGTCGTGTTTAATGAGCATTTAATTTAGTGCAGCCACACATTATGCACTGCATAGTCTGAGGGGTCATTACATCGTGTCTGTACTACAGCCTGTCACTGCCCACAGTTCATAGCACTGCAGGCATGGGCACCATCCTAACAGCACCAGAGCTCATCCCAAGAACAGTGTCAGCCAGAGCCTGTGCCTCATGAAGTTGTCTATTCCACTCTGTGAAGTCAAGAAGGATGAAAATGTGTCTTCAAGAAGACATCAGGAATTCCTTGTGTGCAGTACAAAGCTAGCACAGACAGATGTGTATTCCTTCTTTTCCAGTAAAGGCAAAATGCCTAAAGGAAAGACTAAAAAGGGGTGGCTGAGCAGATCTTGGTGATCTCCAAGTTTGATAGGCAAGACGCTGGCAAAGAGACTTTCTGTTCCACCTTAATTACCTCCACTGAGAAGTTTATCTTCCATGTCTTCATTTGTCATACAATGGCTCCTTAGGTACTGCACTTACACTAATTGACAGTGATAAAGAAAAAAAAGCTGAACCCCAAATATAATTACTTCAACAGCTGTGCAATGTACTTGAAAACCATTATTCTTTATATTAGGCAAACAGAAGATTTCAAGTTTGTTATAAAAAAGATTTTGCTGTCTTGAAGTTGCAATAATTTAGGAAGTACAAATTCAGCAAACATATTGCTGACTTATTGATTTAATCATCGAAATTTGGATATACAATTCACATGTTATAAATAACATCATCATCATCAGTATGTCTTTTGTACCTACTTTTTCCTGAAGGCAGTGGTATCCTTAGCTGATACATTTCTGGAAATAAGTTTTCCTTTTTGTCTGACCTTGATTCAAATAAAGGAGAAGATATATTTTTGGATTCCAGATGTTTTTTAGCCTTAAATATTGTTCAATAAGATTGTTTGGTCTAAGAAAAGAAAAATAATACAAACTTTTTGCAATTTCTTATAAATTTTTGCTGCAAACATCAAATGAAAAAAAAAAAGTGCATTTCTAATTTCCTAGTGTGCTGTGAAGCTAATGAAGACTGATCTCTTATGGATTTGTGTTCTTTATGACCCAAACCTTCCTCCAGCAGTAACCATGGCAGGACACAGGCAACAGTTGGAAAAGATTTAACATGTGCTGCTGATAATCCTGAGTACACACGCTCTTTGTTGCCATGCTGGCAGGACAGCCATCTGTCTGAGTGCAATATATAGTTCTGTCTGTCTGATCTAGGAGCCTTATCTGTCTGAATTTGATCTGTCTTTCCCACAATGGGACTGCCAATTCAAATCTCTTTCTGAGAGGCAGATGACTGTTTTCACAAAACTTGCAGAAATTTATTTTTTTTTAGACTTTCTGCTTTCAAATTTGTTTGAAATGTTCAAAGGTGATTAGGAAGAGAACACAGGGAGAGAAATTAACAGATGGATAGGGAGGCAGCCAATTGAAATGCACATACCTTTTTTCCTGGGGAAATAGCAACAGCACAGAAATGGCAACAGAATTGTCAGTTTTTTATAAGATTAGAGAGAAACCCAAGCTTGTTCTTTTCAGGTCCTGTAGGACATTTCAAAGGAGACAATAAGCAAGGCGGAAAACTCAGGAAATAAGTATTGCTAACAAAGTCAAAATCTTCATGCAATGAAATAATCTTGCACTGAATAAGATCTCAAAATTCCTAAATGCTAGGAATTTAACAGTAATATCAACATAGCATCATGTTTGCCAAGTAGATGTGTGGCAAGGCGGTGGAAAATCACTCCTCCCTAAGGAAGTGACTTCCAGGGGTCAAAATATAGAACTAGTTTGGTCTGTGTTGGGTACAACCTGGATAATGAAGTTTTGATCCTTAGAAAGAAAAACTGGCTGAATGTAGTGTTCTTCATCCTGCAGAGTCCTCAACACATAGACTCATGTAAGAGGTAGATAGTGGGACACGTTAGTTGTATACAAGCAGACAAGTTCCATACATTTTCTTCTTTATGAAAAGCCCTAGGGGAACCTCTTACATACTGAAAAAAAAAAAAGGAATAGTTTCTGTAACCTGAGGCAACTACCCTTGAGTTCCTGAGCTCCTCAGCTTGCACTGTATCCATAAATATTCAGATGGCTCCTAAATTTCACTGGTGACTTACTAATCTTAAAATTAAGGTGACTACTACCTTTAGACTAAAATACGTTAGATATTTAAAACAAAAAAGTGCTAGTCCTACTCATTTAATGAAAACATTATTATACAAATCCTGATCTGTGTAGCTGATGCTTATAGCTTATTGCCTGAGAAACTAGTTGTAAAAAGTCACTTCTTTCCATTCTTTTTTTTTTTTTTCCTTCTTGTTTACTTACACTTTAATGACTTATAAACAGTCTCTATCTTGAAGGTATCCAGGAATGGGGCATCCAACACCTCTCTGGGCAACTTGTTTCAGTGTCTCAACATCTTCACTGTAAAAAAAAAAATTATTCCTTATTTCTGACTTGCACTTTTTCCCTTTTAGTTTAAAACCACTACGCCTTGTCCTATAGCTACAGAGTCTACTAAAAAGTCTGTCCCCATCCCTGGATACCTTCAAGGTCAAACCGGATGAGTATGATGAGTATCTGATCTAGCTGGAAATGTCCCTGCTTATTGCAGGAGAGACAGACTAGATGACCTCTAAAGGTCCCTTCCAACTCAACACATTCTACTGCTCTCTATGATTCTTCCAAAAGGCTCTTAAATTAATTTGGAGCATTACATAGCATTATGTATTCTTTCTTGGCATAAATCAGGACAGTCCATTTTATTGTGATTTATTGGTAGTAAATATTGATGCTAGACATGCTAGTTCTGATGACTCACTAAGACAGCTGCTACTTTACAAGATTTTTTCTAGGGAGAGAAGGAAAAGGAAGGACTGAAAGATTTTCAAATTAAAAAAAACCCAAACAACTTAACATACAGATTAACCACTTTCTCTAGGTGTGACAGATTTTATTTATCATTACCCTAAAGACAAATCCATGGTGAGCAAGGCAAAAATTCTGACCCTCCAAAATGAGGAGATTTCATGTTGAAGCATACTGGAAAGATTGTTGCTCAAAGGCCCTAAGAAGGTTATTGTATGTGAATAAATCTGTTTTCAAAGGCCCCAGTTTACCTGTGGTATTCTGAATTACATGGGATTGCTGAAATACAATAAAAGTATCCAGGAGAACAGAATCAATTGCTGTTTATGATAATTTTCAAAGCTGATGAGGTTTTAGCATTCTATTAGTCACTATGAGTATCTGTGCAGCAGCAGAGAAAAAAGCTCATTAGGAATGTCCCTGGTATGGATTTCCTCACCAAAGGAGAATAATAACAGACTGAGGAGGACTATGAACCCATGGAACCAGGGTCAGCTGTGGACCTTGAAGAGATGAACCCCAGGGCAAGAACCAGCTCCTCAGTTGTGGTGACGGGAAAGGCCTCTCCCAGGATGCCCTGCACTGTTATGCAGATGTACCCCAGTTTTACCTCCCCAACTGGTTCTCGGTCTCCCTGCTCCTTTTCCCCACTACAAGGTCAGGTCCCAGATTGTTCTCCCTTCCTCAGTTCCCCGCTGATCCCTGCCCCCTAGCCTCTCCTTCACTGTCCCCCCCTCGGCCCTCACACCCTGGCCCCTCCAGTGTGCCGCCCCTGAGCCCTCAGACCATTGGACCCTGGTGCTCTCCCCGCCCCTGCCTTCCCGGCATAAAACCCCTGTACACTCCCATTGTTCTTGCTCTCTGTCACTGGACTCCTTTGCGTGTGGCTGCAATAAACCCTGTGGAACTCCATACGAGAACCCTTCTCGTTTCTCTTTGTTGGGGGATTACAGAGCTACCCGGTGTGCGTGTGTTCATGGGGAAGTGTGCCTGTGACACCGAGCGGCTCCTGGCTGGAGACGCTTCCAGAAGGTTGCAGCACCTTACGGACAGCCCGCTGCCACAACAACAGACTGCTTCTCAGTTCCAATTTTTAATTTAAATTTAACATATTCAAATATTATTCATTAGACCACTGTTTCAAAATTCCTGTCAAGTAGAGACCCAACAAACACACAGGATCTGTGCATAGTCAGTAGCTGGCACCTACCTTAAAGAATTCTTTAAAGAAATTATCCAATGTAGTACAGGGGAAGTTTTAAAATTTCCTGGATTTTCTGTCTCGCAGTTTTCCAAATGCTGGAATTCCAGCCCAACATCATATATGACAGTGAAACACAAAGACACATATAATAATCTTTGGCTTAAATAAATAACCACTTCTAGTCTGCTCAATAAAAATTCTCTGTCCTTATCATAGAAAAAAGGTTTTCCAAGAATATTAGTCCTTGTGACACATGCTAATGGCATTCAAATTTCAAATCATTCATTGGATTTGGGAATCAACAAGAACAAGCTCAATGTCCTTCAACTGTATTAGGGAGGTAGATTTTTATTTGTATTTGGTTTCTTAATAAAACAACTCTACCAGCAGTTTTGTATTGCCTTTTTATTTTAATGTAGCTGAACTGCAATGAATCCCACCAGCTGTAGGGGAGCAAAGGGTAATGGGGTAACTGCACATATCCTCTACATAAGCCATTATAGGTGGTAAATAACACTTTCTGTTACATGAAAGAAGATTCTTGTCCTACTGGACAACTTAGGGTAAAATTTTTAGGGCCTCGCTCATCAGTACAAATCAACTGTTCTGGATAGAGGTGCTGATCCCTTTTATACTCCTGGATCCAGAACCTCACTCATAGTCTTCACAGGGAATGCTATGCTAAATATTGGTATCTTTTTCTGTAATGAACACTTTCATCGTTGGCCATTCAAGGTTCTAGAGTTAACATTAGCCAGATGTGTCTTTACGATATTTAAGGTATCCTTCTCAATACATTACTGACTAAGTTTGCAGAGTGGTGTTTTGAAATACCATTTGAGATTTTTTTTTTTTTCCATGAAATAACATATATCTAAATATCGATGTGGTCCTCAGTCCAAATTTATTCCGCCTTTGAAGGGTTTTCTCTGTAATAATATTATGGATTTTTTGGGTTCTCCCCCATAGATCAGAGAAGCACCTGAGAATTATTTTATAGTTTCTTGGAATAGAAGACTTCTATATATTTAATGGAAGGAAGCAAGCCCAGCATCATTTATTTCATTATTTGTAATCTCAGGAGGTATTTTCTGCTGTATTTGTTCTACTTCCTAGAAATAATTCCCACCTATCATTAGTCTCTTCCAGAAAGACAAAAGAAACTATAGCTGTTATACCCTTTTAAAGAGCTGAACTCTCATCAGAGGTCAATCGGAAGTCAAACTGGACATTTTTTAAACAACTGAATAGGAGAATTTTCCATTATAAATGTCATCAAGATGAGATGTGACTGATGTCACAGAAGTTAAAGGTTGGGGCTAATCCACTGAGAAGTCATTCACGGATCACATCTAAATTGCTTCAGACACTTTTAAAAAGTGCTCTCTCACAAGGTCTCTGCTCTCTTACCAGAGCTGCAGCTGCATATGAGAGCAGACTTTCCTTAATATCTGTGCTAGCATTTAAAATGCCAAATTTGGCTTTTCCCTAAAAATAAAAGGAAGACCTTTCTAATTATTTAAAAATAATCAATTCCAAACTATGTTAATTGAGTAAACCAAATATTTTTTAAAAATTCCTGTACTCTCTCTAAATTAAAAGCAATTCCATTAAAGCATGGATCTGAGAATGTTAGCATGGTGAACAAATTCTAGCTGGAGAAAGACTATTTGCTTATTTATAAACATATCTACACTTAATAAGATTTCTTCAAAAAGTGTATCTTAAGAGAAAATGTTAAGAGTCATATGGACTCTTTTCCTAAATAAAAGCTGTCAGAAAATCAAATTAAATAAACAGGTGACAAAAATGTAATGAATCTAAGTACTTTTGGGTTTGCGGGGGATGGGGCATAAATAGTATTTCTTTTACGCAGAAGATACTGATTAAAAATAGCAGCATGACACACATTTGAGGACTAAGCCACGCCCTTAAATATCTTTGTACTACTGACATGGAAGTTTTAGTGGGAAGAATATAATTGGATCAAATCCAATCAAATTGGATTATGGCAAATATACAGTGACTCCATCTTGACACATTGTTACAGTGATTTTGAGAAAAAATGCTGGGATTAAATGAATAAATGTGGATTTTTTTATTGTAGATGTATGATCTAGTCAGCATTGTTCTGTTTATAAACAGTAGACCTATACAGACACATAATTTGATCATAAAATATGAAATAATATGAGGTAAATCCAAGATATTTACCCAAAATAATGATAACCAGTTTGGGTAGAGATGATGGAGTGCTTCAGTTGCCTTTCCACCGCCTAATTAGAAAGGGAAAGAAATGTTTCCTTTCCTCCTACAACCTATGCAAATCTGACTTCTAAAAAATATACTCAGACAAAAGACTGTGGAGAACTGGAGGATTTAACTCCTAGTGAGTAACATAAAGAGACTGGAAATTGTTTGGCTTGATCTGTACAAAAGAGAAAATATCACTATTGATTATTACAGTCATGTCCATCCAGACTAATATATGCATATTAAAATATATAAAATATATTTCGAAGAATACCTCCTGAATTTGCATTTGGTAAGATAAAGAAAACACTTTGTTTTTACCTCGGGTACTGCCCTAATCTTTTGGGAATTTCGAAGTTTTTTGACTATATTGCAGAGATAAGCTTTGAGGTTAACTGCTAGAAAGACAAGTGGAACAAAATGCTTATGCAATAGCAGCTCTGAGAATTTGATTTGGAAAGGAGGGGGAAGAGTCTATTTTCCTTTGGGGAAGTAACTATACTAATATTTATGTCTGTTTGAAACCATGCAGCTGCCTTTTTTGTTGCCTTTAACCTGTATTGTCACAGAATAGCTAAGGACTGTGTGATCCCTCATCTGTTTTCATCTCTTCAGTCCCAAAATGTGTCATAGCAGCGTTGGTAACTGTTTTGATTTTCACAATGTCGTGATGCTTCATATTAAATTCACTGGGTAAAATTTTTTTTTGAAGAATACTCATTTTTGACAGTTTACAGACCTTGTTCCTACAATCATATAATCAAAGGCTGGGAAAATCCTTTGGGGGTCATCTGGTCAGCCCCAACACTCTCAGCAGGACTAATTTTAACTCCATAGCTCAAGGTATCAATAAGATGTCCTCCCTGCCTTCTCTTTCCACAGATGAAGAAGTGCAGTTCTCTGAGCTGCTGCTCAGATATCACATGCTTCAGCCCTCAAGCATCAGTGGCCTGACCCTAGACTTGCCCAAGTGAAGGCACAAAGAAAATGAGTGAAAGACTAACTTAACTGCTTTCAGTGTTTCTTAGATGTAAACTGGCTGGGAAAGATTTCTTCATCACATAGATTTTAATTTCAATATACTAGCTCTTTTTCCCTTGGAGATTTCACAGCTTCCATGAGATGGGAAGCAAGGAGAACAAGCAGTTAAAAGCCTGTTGGGGTGAGATTTCTGCCTGGTACTCTGAAAAAAAAATACATTTCCCCACATTTCTCTCCTTGAGAGTCCATGTATTTCTTGTACTTTCTGCAACTCTTTGGATCAAGATTGTTTCATTCTGCCTCAGCAGCATCCAGTATAACAAAGCCATACTCTGGCAATGCTGATCTTGATGCTGTGGCACTGCTTTCCCTCCCACTCATCCCCTGTTGCAGGGATTAGAGGTAGAATTAAGTAATGTTCCAGAAATGTGTCCTCTCAGCCACAGTGTCTCCTAGAGCTCTCCTGGTTTCCATGCTACACATTCCAAGTGTCTTAATACACTCCCCAGTGTCAGCATACAATTAATAAAAGCCTACAATTCCTGCTATGAGCAATTACTGAATCTCTCTGCTCAAAAGATGATCTGTTCAGCTGGAGTACCCCACTCAGGGTTTATTAAGACTTGGCTCTGTTATCATCTGTTTCCCAGCCAGGATCTATGAGAGCTATGACACAGGAGGAAAACTGAAAAACAGAACTGACATTGATTTCCATGTGTGCATGATCTTGCTCCAAAGACTAGTAACATAGCAACAAGGGTTGGATTTTTTTCATCTTTTTTTCCTTATTTGTATACCCCTATTTATATTTTTGAAGACTATGGTTTAGGTTGTATGCTTTCTTCAGGATATTGTGCTTATATTCAAAATAGAGAATGAATTTACAATACCTTGTTCACTGCACTGACTTCCAAATGTATTTTGCTTAGGATAGTTAAATCCTGATGTAGCATCTGGTTTTGATGGAGTTTCTGCTTTTATTCACTAATGCTGTTGGTCTGACCAGGTCATCTTGTGTGACTTCATCTGGTAAAAAACAGCATGGTTTAATTGGTTTATTTTACATCCAAACCTCAACACCTCCATTTCACTCTTTACAGCACTCTTGTGTAACTTTCTTCAGTAACATCAACGAAGAGTAAGCTGATTTTTAGAAATTCATTTTGTTTCCATTTTCTACTTCCCTTTTCATGTCAATACATTATTATCCTCTCCTAACCTTAGCAGTGGAGCAGAGCTTCCAAGTTATGTATGAGCATTAAGACATGTAACAGGGTAATAGCAAAGTCGCAGCCAAATTTTTTGATATCCCATTCCCTGGACATTTATGTACTCAGGGTAAGCATCAGGTCTCATTAACCAGTGCATGAGGCTACCACTAAGGGGAATTTCTGTGTGGCTCCCTCCACAAGAAGATGAACAGTCAGAAATGATAAAGAAGCATATGATGGTTTAACATTTACCCTTCTGACAATTTGGCAGGTACCTGTTTCAGCTTAGAATCCAAAACTACAAATCTCTCAAAGCTTTCTTTTCTCCAAGAGGAAAAATTGAAGATCATATCCTTCACAAGAGATTTTCTTCTTAAACTGAGTGTTTAGAGAATCTTGCGATAGTGAAGCTGAAGCCCAAAGCCTTTATAAAAAGGGGGAAATGCTACCATGCGTTTTTATCACCCAAATTCACTAACATCCCTAAGCAGCTTTTGCTGTGAAAAAGAGACAGGATGGATCAGAGCAAAAACATAGCTACACATTGACCTAGTTATTTGTAGCAATTTTGGAATCTGCTTATGAGAAAAATCAAGCTCTTGAAAGGAAAAGTCCCTAACCATGAGTCCCCTATCAAACCACAAACAGGTGAAATACTTCCTATTAAAAAAACTTAGTGCTTTTTCCTCAGACACATAATACAACTGTTTCAGAACAAAATAGTTCAGCAGAAGCTCTACAACTGTTTCAGAACAAAATAGTTCAGCAGCTCAACCTATCAATCATGATCTTTCCATCAACCCAAACTCTTTCACCAGAGCCAGCCTGAATACTCACATCTCCCCCCAACCAAGTTTCTAGCATGCTTTTATGAGGTCCAGGTGATCTTCAAGGTATTATTTGTTCCCTGTCTCATGTGTAAAATCAGGAGGAAGCTGATGAGTTGCAGATGGAACTGGTTTAAATTTTAAGAACTTTAACAACTACCACTGTTAATACTACCTAATGCCAGACTTCAACTAAGTTCCAGGGTTCTGATCATTTGTTTGATCTCCAGATGTGCCCACATTCAGAAATTGTTAATTTCATAGTTTCTAACTAAAGATCTCCCAAACATGGGAGAGGACTAAAAACCCCTATAGCTTTCAGTTATCTTAATTACGCCATGGTGACAAGAATCAGGAGAACAAAAGATAAAACACACAATAGATTTAAATGTTACTGCATTTCAGTTGTCAAAGAAAATATGCCTAACAGCAGAAACTGTTCACAAAATTCTCTCACTACACCTGAGCACAAAAAAGAAAGAGAAGGTTTTGTGGTGCTATTATCAATGAACCACTTTGAAAAGGAAAAAAGAACTCATTCGAATTTGCAGGTAGCAAATTTCATGCAAACGGGTCTATGCTAGGTCTGCTTTAGACCTACATATTTCACAGGTGGCATGCATTATTTTGAAGCAACAAGCAAATAGTAAAACTGATGAAACATGAATACCTTGTGTCTTTTAAAATTTTTGGGTTTGGTTTGTGTTTTCTTTTTCGCCAGAAATTGAGTTATTGCACTCAGTGATTATGCTGTTTGTTATAAATTAACAATTATATTTAAAAGGTTTTCCTATCTTTTAATTCCTGGGAGACTGCAATATAAAGACCAGTGAACAAGAATACACTGATAAATTCAAACAGACATTTCAGTATTTTAAATAATTTATTGATACTTAGAAAGGAACAGATAAATACACAGGTGACTAATTTTTAATGCGAGCCTCTCAATGATTTACTAAGAACATCTACCAGTTGGTTTATCTGTTCTATTCAGTACTCAGATGCTCTTAAAGGAATTATTCTGAAGGAATGAGAAAGCTGCTTCAGAGTAGGCGTGATATATACAGTGCAATGCACATTCCAGTGCTGATAGAGAGGCTAAGTTTCTCTCAAGGATTCTTGAATACGAAAGGACTTTCTTTTCCTCTTCATTATGCCAAAGTTCAGGCAGAGGGTGAAAAATACAGATAAAGGATTCAGTGGAGATTCTGAGCAGATATAAATGAACCCATGAATGAAAAGGTTTTTATGAGCTAGTAAAACTTTCTGCGAGAATCTCTTGCAATTTCAGCAAGGTACCTTTAGTATAGGATTTACTTTGACTGCATATGTAGTTCAACTTCCTTTGGCTGAATTTGCACAAAACTCATAAATGAATTTAATCTGTGAGGAAAGTCAAATAAAATTGTGCTGTCAAGTACACATGGCTGGCGATAGTTCTTTTCAAAATAACTTGTGCATATTAATGTGAGCTTACTAGAGGAGAACTGGGTCTTTGGTACAGTCATACGTAACCAAAGTCAGTCTCATCCTGAAACACATGATATTGCAGTGGATTAAAGCTGTAACATGCCTGTATCTCCAAACGGGCCAACTTATTAAAGCTAAGTCTGGGGACAAGTGCTCCTTGAAATGCAGTTGCTTGATGGAGGAACTGAGGAATAAAAGCCCTGTCCAGTGGAATGGTAGGCACTACAGCAGAGCACTTAAATACTTCTGTAACTTAAAGCAAACAGTGCAGTCCCCCTCACTTCCAAGGGAAGGGACAGCCCTTGGAGGAGACCCATGTTTCACCACTTTGATATCCCTGACAAAAATATGCAAGTGTAATTTTTTAACCTTTAAAAGAGGATTAATCTATTTTTAATATTTTTTCCTTCACTGATATTTTTATTTGAATGTTTGTTTGGACTGGGTAGCCCATTACAAATCCAAGTACTGTACATAACTATTCAACTAATTCATTTGCTGTCTTCTTTGTGGAATTAATAAGTAGTAGCATTTCTCTGCTAGCATTACTGTGCTGACATACCTAAGGATACTTCAGCAAAAAATGTACTTAAAATAACTGAACTATCTCAAATTACTGTCATCAGTTTATTAATATTTAATTGCTTCAATATTTTCCATTATTTTTTCCTAAGCAAAAGAACTTACCTTGTCATCACTTGGCTTGGATGCGACATGAATACTAATATGCCATTGTACCAAATATATCAATGTGCCACTATTCTTTGTTAAAAATATGAACTAAATTAGTGATTTTCTTATTGACTTGTAAGGGTGGACTGAGTTCATCTCCTTCTTACGTTTCTTTTGCCAGAAGAGATTTATTTTTATCATTATGTCAAGTAGAACTCACTTGTTACAGTCTTGGAACCTGAAATCTTTAAAAGCAAAGATGAAGAATGTAAAAAACTCTCAGGATCCAGACCACTTATCTCGTCTGAGAATCTGCCTTTTGTGTGCTGCTTTAAAGTGTTGAAATACTCCTGAATACCTTGAAAACAGCAGAGAAAACAAATAAACAATAAATTTATCCACCCACCCACAAGATTAGTCTTCTCTGCTCTCTGAAAAAATACAAAAATCCGGTCCAAATCTTCCAAACAATAAAAAGAAACTATGAAGGTGGAAGGTTAAAAAAAAAAAAATCCAAAAACCCCCCCAAAAACAAATGGGAGCTGTCTGTATTTAGTGTATCTTTTGTCAGTTAAGCCTACAGCTATTTACTTGACTAAAAGGAAGCAGACATACAATGCTTATCTTCCTATCTTGTCATAAGTGTTCTCAGGAAGATATTCCAAGCAAAACCATTCACAGCTAACTCTGGATGAAAGGATGATATAAATAGGACACAGTGATGGTGCTTCTGCTCTGTAAGATTCCACCTATTCTAATCTGTTTTCACTTTGTATTCACCTGGCCTATTGTCTTGAGTTCTCTTGCATTTTTAGACCACATTTTATGTTATATTAGAAAGATAAAAAGAAGAAATCTCAGGTATTATAGCCAGGATTCTGGAACAAAAGGAAAAACAGGGTTTCAGTGTGCAAATCAACACTGACAAAAACCACTGCTTCCTTGTACAAACATACCAAAGCAATTAAAAAGAAAAAAAGTTTAAACTCTGTATAAGTCCTGAACTGAAATTTTTGTCTGCAGCAGGTGTAACATTTTAAATTTTTCTTTAACATTCTTGGTAAGAAAGTCTTCAATAAAGCAGACCTCTCTACCTCTCAAGCTGAAGTTAAATAAATAAAAAGCTATTTAATGGTAGCTCTTAGTGCATGTTGACATAGTGGGTAATGGCTGATTCAACATTAAGAAGCTAATGAAAATCAATGTAAGGATGATGCATGATCTGGAAAACACACCTTTGACTTTTTACTGTGTAACTTTGTATTGTGAAGTCTTGAGAAATACAAATCTGTCAATAAATTAGAAAAAAAAAAAAGGATTAATGAGGTGGTTTTGACTTTAACACTTTGTCACTTCTCTTTAATCCCTAGCTAGATTTTAAGTCATCAAAGCACTTAATCAAAGCCCTAAATATAAGCATAACAGCGTTAAGCAGATGTTTCAAAGTAAGCCAGCTTGCCATTGTGCTTTGTCAAATTGGAAAAGGATTATCAGGTAGCAGGAAGTGATACATCATCATCCTGCAGTCAGGGCACGCAGTATGAGACACCTGTGCCTTTGCTGCAGTGGTGGTGAACAGCTCTGCAACACATCTCTGCACCAGCAAAACTGCCCATAGATGGTCTGGTGTCCCACACAGAAGGAGAAGGGACCACTCAAGATTCAAAATGCTTGTGATATAAAGGAAAGATGAAAATCAGAGGTTCCACAAAACCTCACAAATTTTATTAGTAAATCACACACTTGGCGTGAAAATTGGTATAATTCAGTCTCTGCTCTCCTAGCGTAAGTACACAGCAGCTGGTTTTGAATAAAGGGAAGAGAGAGCTGTATTAAAGAGGGGAGAGAGAAAGAAAGGAAGAAAGGACTGAAGAGAGTCCTGGCTCCAGTGTTGATCCCTTTTGATGGGATGTCTAGGGTCCTGGGCTTTGTGGGCAAACCTTTTTATAGGTAAGTTTTCTCTGCCCTGGAGATAAGCTTCTTTCTTTCTATGCCAATTAATTATCATGCACAGTCCATTTTTAAGCTTTTCTGGAAATGAGCTGGAGGGCCTGGGGTGCCTTCGGCAGTCTTGTTCCATCCCTACATCCCATATCCATTTCTCAATCTCTTTTGTGCCCTTGTGCTGGACTGTGTTGTGCTTATTTCAAGAACATTTGTCTCAGAAAAATGCTGCCCTAGCTCTCTCTGGTCCCCTGCTCAAGTCACATCCTGCTTTTTCTGACAACATGTTGTTACCAAAAAACCTTATTTGTTACTGCCAGCAATCCTTGCTTGGCTCCACAGCCATGTTTGAGATGGACATATGGACCACCTCATTTTCTAGGCTTCTACAGATGCACAGATAATAACCAACACTTTCTGCTTCAGTCAAGATCTTCCTTACATCTTCCCCTTCCTCTTCACCTAAGTGATCTCTACCTATATAACCATCAGGCTGAGGCAATTCTCAGCACTTTCCTTTTGGCCTTTCTACCTTGCAGTCAAATACAAAATTTTAAGACATAAAGAAGTATTGGACTGGTGTAGACCAGCTGCCCCGTGTAGCAATAGCCATGACCTTGTAAGCAGCACAAAATGTCAAAAGAATTTCATGGCATAAAAAATACTGCAGGTCTAACAACACTGTATTTCACATCCTACATGTATGATAAAATCAATCAGAGGTAATTTTACATATCCACACATATCAGCACACATCCAAGCAACAGAACAGACATAGACTGAGTATATGCTATAGAAAAGGATTAGAGAACAAGCTACTCCCTGGAAGAAGAAAAACATGAGCTGCAGTAATGAAAATCATAGCTTAAATAAACCCAAGCTGTTGTGGACACAACCCGGCATCCTTTCTCTACAAATGGCCTGTGCCAAAGTCAGTAGGGAGCTCGCCTTTACAAATATGGAAAGATCATGTCAATTCCTTCCAATAATAGTCATCAGTCTTTAAAAATATGTAAGGAGTAATAAAAAAGCAAACAGTGTTTGAAAGCTAGTGTTACTTTTACCCCCAGTGTAGGAAATCTGAATGCTCTCTGTTTCCTCAAATAATAAAATTCATCACTTTCTTTCACTTTATAAAATAATTAAATCACTTAGTAAACTTTCATATTTGCTTTCTTTAATTCTTCTTTCTAACCTGAAAATTTACAAGTCCTTTGTTTTAAAAGCCCCATAACATTCTTTCACATGTTCTTCCAGAACTGTGAATCCAGGCACAACAGCTTTGTGTTAGTTCAAGAGACAGAAGACAGATCCATGTATGTGTCTGCCAGCATGTCAGGGTACAGGTCCTGACCAGATTGTCACAGATGAAGATGGAAGCATAACACATAAGGTAATCCCATTTCTCCAGGCCTTGAATCTCTCCCTTAGTTTCCACCCTTTAAGAAAAAATGGTCTCATTTTCCTCCCTTAAAGGAAGAATGCTCCTTAAATGGACTCAGTTTTCTTTTGTTAATATATATCCCAAATATACAGAGTACTTCAGATATCTGAAGGTTTCCTAAAAGAGTAATTTATTTAACTTTCCAGTGCTTTCACATTCCTGTCCATAAAATAGTTTGGTCTAAATCCTGTACTGTTTCAAGTAATTGCCAAAATTTACAAGTACATTTACAGCTGGGGCTTCAACCTATTTTTATAATTGGTAATTGTTTCATGGAAGACACTCTTTAATGGAAGTTGAGATATTCTAACAAATTGGTACATAGTTTTGGTGATAAAAGGAATTTTTTTAACCTGAGTGTTAAACATTTGGAAGATCATTTCAATAAAGGCCTTTAAAGAAGCAGAAAATATATAATAAAAAATTGCAGGACCACTTCTTTTTTTTTTTTTTGGAGGGCG
>WEKY01031538.1:37188-77874 GCA_013390045.1 Picathartes gymnocephalus
CAGTCTAGTCAACAACTCTGTACATGCTTTTTGAGTTAATGAAATACAGCAAGCACTGTTGGCTTTTCTTGCTGAGCATGTAGGTGTCAGGTCTGTGGAAACAGGCTGGCTAGCAGGTGCTTTGGGACTAGGAGTGACAAGGATGCTGGTGAAGTATTCATGCTTGGGACTGCTGTCAAGAACTGGTCAGAGCTGCACAGGGATTGGAAGGGCAAAAATGGGATCAAAGTATTGAATCAATGAATCACTCCAGAATCTGAAAGCCTAGTCAACCTGACCCAGAGGAACTCTTATCTTGAGTTTGACAACATCTCTTCATGATGCTGGGAGAGGTTTGATTTTCTTGGTGGCCTTGTGTGAGGTCTCCCTTACAAGTTATTAAACTAATTGGCAAGTCCTTCCAGGGAAACTGAGGCACAACATCTGTAGCATTTTGTCCTGCTAATAGAGATTACCCTGCAAGTGGTGAAATTTTGTACTTTAAATGGTTGAGCTGAGGGAACTGGGGGTGTTTAGCCTGGAGAAAAGGAGGCTCAGAGAGGACTTTATCACTCTTTACAACTCCCTGAAAGGAGGTTATATCCAGGTGGGGGTCGGTTTTTTGTCCCAAAAAGTAATAGAACAAGAAAAATGGCCTCAAGCTGTGGGAAAGAAGGTTTAGATTGGATATCAGGAAATATTTATTGCCCAAAAGGGTTGTCAAGCATTTGAACAAGCTACACTTGTAAGTGGGAGTCACCATCTCTGGAGGTATTCAAAAGATATGATTTAGGTGTGGACTTGTTAGTGCTGGGTTAAGAGTTGGACTCAATGATTTTAAAAGCCTTTTCCAACCTAAACAATTCTGTGATTCTGTGATACTTATCAACGACATTGCAAAATTTGATTTTCCGCAATTAAATGCAATTCCTCTTGCCACCTGCATAACATGACAAACCACTGACAATAATTTTCAAAAAGCTTTACAGTGCATTACCCTGGAGTGATGGCTTTTCAGAGTAACACAGGTGAAAATTGCCTGAACTGAGGTAAAATACTGAAGGATATTTGTAGTAAGCAGGGTTTATATGCATTTCTTCCAGTATTTTCTGTATCATTACAGGCATCATTCACAGTCAGTGCAAGATTTTTTCAGTAATTTTCTATATATTCTTTTACAACTGTAGAAAAACATATTTTTTGCCTGCTACAATACACATCTCTGATGAGGAATTTAGCTGCAGAACCTAATTGCTATATTATGTTCTCCATCACTTCTATGATACTCCAGAGATGAAAGAATGAGAAATTTATAACTGCGAAAGGAATCTTTTCACCCCTTTGGGTAGCTGGGTCTTGAAATAGTTTTAAATGGAATTTCAGGCATTATTACTTTAGTAGTCATCCTCTTTCTAACCACATCTGGTACTCACCCATCACTTGCCAGTCCACCAAAAGAGTAGCTCTTTTGCACCTTAAAACCATCCAAAATGAAACAGTTAAGAGTGTTTTCATTAGGTCTTTATTACAACTCAGTTAATGATTCAAAATTATACAGCGCTAACTGGAAAGATTTTAGTTCTGTTAGACCCATGAGGTTTTACTTCAAAATAAAGTTCATACCAGAATTAATTTGGGTGAATTCAACAAACCCATTATCTTCGGTTGTTTTAGCAACTCAAGAAGGTGGTGTTGTTTTTCTGAAGATAGTTCCAAATGGAGTTTCATTTTTTGTGCATTTCCACTGTCCCACAGTTCTCCCTGAACTGGCTTTATTTGGTGCAAATCACAGAAACACTCTTCTTCTCAAGGCTTATGATAGAGTATTTAGAGCAAAAGAAAATATATTTCTGGTTCAGCACTAGTGAGGTCATCAACATAGTGACTCAAAAAGAGAAAGGGTAAATGCTTACTATTCAGCAGAGAATTCATGGTTTCGTGATACTGTAATTCTTTTGTGCTCGTTTGGTTCAAATCTTTGCCACTGGAAAATCACCTATGCAACACAGAATATGCATTGTGTCATTGAATTAATGAAATCTTACTCATATTGATTGGAGAGTGTTCTAGGGTTCTCTGAGCACATCCACCCTACAAGACATTCTCTAGGATACCTCACCAAATCTTTCAAAAAGCCTACAGATCATCTCAGGCTTCATGGAGACACTGTTATGTATTTCTGGTAGTTCTGATTATTTTGCTATCTCTTCCGTCCAGATTATTTTCCTGAGTTGCCCATTTGACTCTTCAGCTCAGATTCATCTCATCTATATTTAGACAGCTAATATATGTGAGAGCTCTTGTACTCAGTTCCTGTAAAACCAATGGAGAAAGACAAACCACTCCTATGAGCCATTGGTGCCTTGGATGGGCTGAGTCCTCTCCAGGGGTGCCCATCCTCCTCCTCTGTCTGAAGAAAGATGCTACTAAGATTGTCCCTGCCATGGAAACTCCTGAGCAAGGCACATAACGTTACACACAGTGCTCCAGACATGCAGTCTCACACCCTTAGCTGACTTCAATTTGCATGGGGACAATAAAATAGGGCTTTGATTTGAGAGGGTTTTGATAATACTGTAACATTATTTGTGCTTTATCCTTTGGCACATCTTTCTGCATGCCATTATTGCATTACCTACAACTTGTGAATTATAGAATAAGACAACCTGATGTGTAATATTATATAATCAAAGCAGTGATGAGACCCAGGAAAACAGATTGGATTCTTGATTTTCTCTTCCTTCACAAGATTTTGCTTTAATTTTCATTATAGTATTGTTGCAAAGTTTGAAGATCTGTTTTCTAATGTCTTCTTAGCAGAACAAGTATTACACTCTAGTGTAATACAGTACACACTACAGCTCTTTCCCATTCAACACAAGCAATTAAAATGGCCATATTAAAATTCCTTACTTGAACATTTCTGTGGTGTGAGAAATAGTTTGAAGTAAAGAAGCAAAAATCCCTCTCTCTTATCCCTTCCAGATGCACTGGAAATGACAAGGAATGACATGCATGTTGGTGGTAACAAAACAGTCTCCACATACACAATTGTACTAGTAGCTATCTGAATCTGAGAAAAAAGGAGAGGATAGAAGGAAATGACCACACCACAGAGCAGTGCTGCTGCAGTTTTGAGGCCTGAAGGAACAGGAAAACTGGTTCCATATATCCCAGAACTAGCCACTCATCCATCCCTCAGCTGAGCTGAGGTGGAGAATATAGGGCATGAATTCATACCAGAGATGGATATTATTGTTATCAAATCAAATGAAGACTAAACTCCTGTAATTGATGTCTAACTCTTGCATTCAAACCTTGAAAGTCCATCAAAAGAGCCACAGCACTGACCCCAGGTGAAATCCAATTTCTTTTTCATCACACGTTTTTAATTTTCTGAAGTGTCTTTGTCCCTCTTCCCATTCCTGTACTGTCTGAGCGTACTTGGCTAAATTTATCTGCTCTTTCTTCATTATCATCAGGAAAGATTCTTTTTTTATTATCTTTCACTTAACATCATTTTACCCTGATAAAAAATCCCACCTACATACATTCTGTGAAGCCTTGCAATGCCTTCAGACACCAATCCTGTTTACATACTGTGCATCTTTTCTCTCCAACTAATAAAATGAGGTCACCAACCAGGTTTTGCATCCCATCTGGCATGAACATAACACATTAACTACTTAACCTGAGTCTGTAGATAACAACTATTCTTCAGAGTTACCTAAATATTATTTAATATTTTCATTTATACTAAATTTGAGTGGTAACACACTCCTGGCAATACTTGTTGGCGTAACAAATGCTTCTGGTCTTAAGACTGAGAGGTACAAGAGGCCACTGGACTTCGAATATTCTCAGAGTCCTCATAGTGAGTTGGAAATACTGCATTTAGGAAGTCGTACTGTGAGCAGGAAATGAAAGGCAAGTAAGATGAAAAGGTTGTGCATTAAAAATGCCAAGGGTATAACCTTTCTGACAACAAAGCATAAAGATTCTCGCTTAACGTTATACTTCCATAACAATTATTTTTAATATTAGCACATTAATTAACTTTCCACTGCACGTAGTAGGTTGTGGTTTGAATATGATTTAGAACCTGTAACATATCTGTGTAGGTTTCTCACAGTGGGAACTGCTTACCCAGTTTGGAATCAATCACTTTTAATGCTATAAGGTAGTTTTGTGCCCTGCTGATGTTTATAATTTCTATTGACCATTTTCAGATACTGCCCAGTGACAGAAGCTATATTTTTATCATAAAATACCATAAAAGAAGAAATGCAAAAAAAGATGGGTTTACAGAGATAATTGAGCCTACACCTTGGGACTTACAGAAGTGTTTAAGCACAGCACAATCTGGACAGTGGTCTTGGCCAGCCAAACCCAGCTGTGTTCCCAAAATTTCTTTGCAATCTGACTGAAACTACTCTGCTTGCAGGGGCAAAGTGATAATTTTCACGTGCCCTTGAGAATTGCTGGAGGATCCCTTTTCAATAAGCCGGCAGGTCTCACCCAGAGGAAGGCTGGGTTATGGGCAGGTTCTGGACTGAATTTCTGCTGTCACCTGGAGCACCTGACATCCAGGGATTATACTCTGGCCCAAAGAGAGAAATTACCCAAATGAGCATCATAAGGAAGTGTGGGATTACAATTCAAAAGTTTAGGACTCTGGAAGTGTGCCAGGACCATTTTTCACTACACAAAGATCTCAGATAAATGTATGTAAATCTTCCATGGTTCATGTTAAAAAGAATGAGGAACAATGATTTCAGAAGGAATTCTGACAATCAGAGAGACATCCCAGTGTTAAATTCTCTCTCATAGATGTGAACATACACATAAACATTAATCTAAGCATTTTATTCTCCAGTCCCAAATTTGTCTCACTCAATTTGGCAAATAGCACAAACTCAGTGTGTGCCTGTGAGGAAATAATGTTCTCCCCTGTGCCTCAGCTTCCCTTTTCCATCAGCAGAAGCTTCTAACCTAATAATTTTTAAATTTGTACACAGAAAAATGTCTTCAGGCTTAATATATCAAGATAAATAAATTACACAGAGATGTTTGCAAAAGAACATTGCATCAGTGCTGAGACGTTCATCAGAAAGAACAATTATAGCAAACACACTTCGAATATTAAGCCTAAAATGTTTATAAGTGTATAAATCTTCAGAACAAATCCTTTGAGCAAAGCTGCTGCTTTCACAAGAAAGTGCTACGCAAGAAAAAGAATGACATTTAATATTGTTTATGTATATAGCATACCATAATAATGTAGCTGCATTGGCTAAAAGCACTAATGACAACACATTAATTACTTTAAAGAGCTAAATTGTCTCCCACTACAAATGCTAAAGGTCTCCTAGCTGCAGCTGAGCTAATTCCTCCTTAGTATAAAATCCATTCTTTAAAGATACACTTTTTGCTCTTAATATATGTCATATTCATGTGCATGTTAAATGAAAATCAAGAAGAGAAGACACAACTGCTATCTCTAAACAGTCGAAGTGCATAAATGTCAAGGAGGAAGATGTGTCACAAGATTATAACAAGAAGACACAGACAGAATAGTTCAGGCTGGATAGGAGGAAAAGTGCCTTAATAATGATAAGGTCTATGGGACCATGGAATAGTCTTTAAGGGGAAATAGTAGAACCCCATCTCTAGGGATAGGTATAAGCACACTGGAAAAAAATATGAAATTAAATGTTGCAAGAAGCAGTCCTGATGTGACTTAAGATGAATCAGTTTGTTGTAACTGGTTTTTTTCTATTTAAATTACCTGTGCTTCATGGTGGACAAAGATAAACCGAAAACACACCACACAAGCACTCCAGACTTTCAGTGACAGAATCAGTTTAACAGATTAACATTTAGAAGATAGATTTGCAGCTCTATTGGTCATTCCATGAAAGCACTTATTATTCAGAATTTATATTGATAATAACTGATCTTTTATATTGATAATAATTGATCATTTATATTTAAGTTTCCAAGTCTCCATTCCTTCCCCTTATTCCCTTTGGGCTTCATTTAAAACAAAACAACAAGACAATGGACTTTCTCATACTTATGTCTCTAGATCTTGTCAGAGAACAATCACTATGGAAATTGTGCTGTTAATGAACTTCAAATTTCCTTGCACTTTTATTTTTATTGCCATGGATATTTTCTTCCTTATAAGCACAACATAGAGAATTGATAACATGCTTTGTAATATTACAACTCATGGAAAAAGTACTGAATTTGTAGTCTTCTAAATTTAGGCCCTTCAGGTGAAGGCATACAGAAGTATTTTCCATTGGTAGAGGAGGACGTTCATTTCTAGGACAATGAAAAAATTAGGGGTTGGCCAGAATGAGGCCAGCAACCATAAATTCAGTCTCCAAAAATGGTAAGGACACAGTTGCTATAAGGACTGTAGTTTGAACAGCCTCTCCTTTCTTTCCCAAATCGATGTTCTAGTTATAACAGTATCTGTTCAGAGAGGAACCTCTAAAGATTCCTCCTCCTTCCAAGTCTGGATCTGCTTCAGCAAAGAGGGACTTAAAAGAACTAGAGACTGACCTTGGCAAGCTTGAAAGCCGTGTCCTAGAGAGAAGATGGCAAAGCACTGCAATGTATAATATACAGATGTCTTCAGGATGCCTTCCCTGACAGAGATCCTGTGGTACCCTGAAGACCATAGAAATTCCTGACAGTTTCCCATCAGTACCTACAGATCCAGCATGGAACCAGATTAAATATTTTAGCTAACCTGGCTACTATTCAGAATAGAAAGTGCATATACAATTGTGCATACCATTTTTTCTGATTGTTGAATAGCTCTGTAAACATTTACTCTCTCCAGAAACACAAAATCTGGCCCATGCCTGAAGATGGGGCACATAAGATATCATGGCACTGAATGATGAGGTTATTTTTATACAAAAGGGATACCCAGTCAAACATGAAGTTTAAGGTCTCCTAATCTGTCTTGCTACAAAACTAAAATACATGGCAGAGGCAAGTTGGTCTTGTCTGTTTTCTGCAGCTGAATTCTTGACTCTGCTGGTAGTGTAATGTTATCTGCTTTTATTTACACTCTGCTGCCATAGCATTTTAGTTCCACATTCTGATTCCCTGCCAAAGGTAAAGGGTAACAGAATAGAGACTTCTTAAATAAAAATCCTCACCTTATTTCTCTACTTAGTATGAAACATTGCCTTTTAGTGTGTAACACATTTTTTCACTTCTTATTCATGGTTCTCAAGTGTATGACATTATATGCTCACATACACTCTCCATCACAATTTCAAGTACATAAAACCCAACAGTTCTGTTATTCTGGCTGCTCTGATTCTCATCCCTCACCTTTACTAGCAAGAGAGAAACAACATGAGCAGTAGAGGGCTTGTTCTTGTAGTTAAGTGTCTCACATGCCCCTTTTACCCTGAACAAGTGTCTTGTAGTCCAAGTTTCCACTCCCCATCCCTATCAGCTCTTCAGAGTAGCACATGCATTGTCTGCTTCCGAGTTTGGAACATGTTGATTGACAGACATACATGCTGATCAACAAACTTGGGGGTATTTTTGGCTTTCCCAAAGCAGAGGGCAGTAATTTACTCCTTGTATACTTGGCTGCAAGATTTAATGACCAGCTGGTTCATTATGGGGCTAGAGGGAGGCAGACAGATGGAGGAAGAAAGAGGCAGAAAATTCACTGTTGCTTTTGTGATCAGTTGTATGTGGAGAACATAACTTCAGTCTCTCCATAAATTGAAAACGGCTCACAATGGTAATTCAAAGATTTCTGTAATTATAAAATGATAAATTATTTGACTTTTTACAGTCAGTTATGTTTTCTAAATATCATTGCTATAAATGCCCAAGATAATGAAGAGAAAGATTTTTAATTTGCTGATACTTTCAATTATAATGTAGGATTTAGGGCCATTATAACTTGTTCATACCTGGATGGTAAAAGAATCTGCCAATATCTGGTAAGATCAGTTTTTCAGAGGAATTCTGGAAGGAGCCTGAGAACCAGAATAACAAGCTATGTAAATCTACTCTTTTGGATAAAGTTTTAAAGACTCCAAATAATGTTATAATTTGCAAACTTTGAGCTTTATGTCAGCATGTAGATAAAACCCTAAGATAGGGTTTAGAGAAGAGTAAAAGCATATAGGAAAAATGAGTAATCCTGAAGAAGTGGGGTTTTTTCTCTTAAGTTTGAAGACAAGTGACTTGAGCAATTAAAAATACTGGGTTCTAGGGAAAAAATTCCCAAATACTGGTGATATTTATGTTATGTTTAGCCATCTGAAGTTAGCTATCCAATCTAAGCTGGTCATCTAGATTCACTTTGTAGGTGGAGAGATGTCAGCATTCACGTCATCCTCCATTATTCACCTGAGAGCAATGAACTAGCTCTTCAGGGAACCTACTGATTTCCACAGATAGTTTAGAACGCACAGTTAATTTTGAAGTTTCTCGAGTTGACAAGATAACAACTGATCAGGTTGAGTGGGTTGCTGTGCACAAGAGATTCTCAGTCAACCAGAATGAGACACATAAAAACCAGGTGAACTCAGGGCACTTTTGTTATGGAGGGGTCACCACATGCTGTTGGGAGGGAAACAAAACCAAGGTGCAGAGACAGTGAGGGGCTTGGGCACCTCAGCATGGCAAAGGCGAAATATAACTATTGAATACAAATCAAGGTAAATTTGAAGCAACAGAAGAGCTGAAAGCAGCTCAGCAGACACCTACACTTCAGGCCTGCCACATTACTCTACCTTACATTTCCCAGATGCTGATTTACTCTGGGCCCATCTCAAACTGCTGAGCACTGAGCACCTGCCTCCAGTGTGCCACACTGTGACACACAGATAGGAGCTTCTTCATTTAATTCCCAGGAAACTTGGACCTTGCCATCTTCGCAGACTATTTCTACGCATAGCAACCAGTTGTCTTCTTGAAAAAAGAAGAATGCAGTTAAGTTTCCAATGTCTTTTTACCTTTCTGCTCATCCCCATACATGTATCAGTCTAATAGACAAACCACTTTCCTGTGAAACCAGCAAATGAATGTTCATTTTCTCCTTCTAGCTGAGAGAAGTTTTGAATGGCAAAACATGTCTTGCCAGTCATCTGTGCAGATATAGATTTTTATCACAGATTTTAAACCATCTATTACTAAGCATCTATTATGTTAAAGCAACTATTAACCTAAATCCATCTAAATAATCTTAGCTGCATCCATACAATTCTAATGAACCGTATTTTCTCCCTGGGTGTGTAACTTGGGGGTGTAATTTGTCTTTTGCTCTATAACTTAAGTTTCATAGGTCTGATGCCCACTTTCACTTTGCTTTATCATGAAATTTTCTAAAAACTAAACAGAATACCCAAGAAAAGTTGCTGAATCTGAACATTAGCATATCTGCTGTATAAGATGACACCAATGCAAAACAGAGGACAATGCAGAATCTTAGGTCCTCAGACATCAGTGTTCTTTTCTTAGTCTGAGCATTAACATTCCCCCATACTTTTTAGGTTTTCAGAAGCCAGTAGTATTTTAGATCTGCAGGAGGTTGTGAATAATGATGTGCATTAATAAGGTAGCAGAAGACACAAGTTGCTGCTGATTGCATACCCAAGATTGTTATTGATGACTACATTACTTGCTAAAAAAAGTAAACAAATTCCTACACGAAGAGATCCAAGATATGCCAGTTGCCTGGTTGCTAAAGAATATTAACTTTTCAACAAAAAATGCTCAACTGTGCTATAATTTTCAAGGGATGCATTTCACAAGTAACATTTTTTTTGAAAGGATATCAAAACCACTTGAAACTATGATACATATTCAAAAGAAATGCAAGGATTTTCTTCTGTTCATTTTCCATGTTATTATGGTCTCTAGTATCAAGTCCATCACTAAAATGCCTAAGAAATCAAGCAAACCCTCAAATACGTAATATAAATTGTTTTTATGACACCGAATTTCACTTTTTGGTGTTACAATTAAAAACACCCACCTTTGTTTAACCAGCAGCTTAATTTGATAACCTTATATGTCTGGTTAGAACAAGAATTCATCTTATATCCCTGAGTCTCTCCCATTGACTTCAGCTGAGCTTTTCCCATGAGGATGGATTGTAAAAGGATTAGGCTGCTTTCAATTTTTATTTCATATACTTTTATTTAGGTATATGGGCCAAGACCAGTACTGAAGAAGTTTATTTTTGGAATATGGGAAATGTAAGTAGGCAGTTGCATTAATAGATTTAGGGAAAGTTCTTCAACATGCAACAATATATTTCACATTTAGCTTTATTTACATAAAAAGCATTAGAATTTGGGGACCAACTTAACAGAGCCTGACTTAAAACTTGGTATAGGAAATTACTTATTAGTTGTTATACAACATCCAGCTTCCTGAGCATCACAGAAGAGCAAGCCCAAGCTCCAACTGTTGGACACATAAATACAACACGGGATTGTTTGGAGACTTCCCCAGAAACAAGAACAAGGATATCCAAATGAGAGTTAGGTTCCTCTTCCCAACAAAAAAAAAAGAAGCAACAAGTTGTGGGCTATTCCAATAAATAATTTCCCAGGGGACTGGCAGAGTGAAGTACCCAGTCAAGGACTGTCTGGCTGCTGTTGGCTGCCAGGGAAGTTCAGGTGCTGATAGGGTGAGTCTTCTCTGACCAAGGATGTTAATGGCTGTAACTACTCCAGTGAAATAAACTGCTCTGTAACAACTATTCCACAGTAGCTTCTCCATGCAATCATCAACTTCCAGGCCTTTTTTGTCTGGAATTATGTGTATAATGCTAAATTGTTTCAAAAGAAATTAAACCACAGTTATCTTCCAGAATAATTATACTTGCCAGTTTAATCTTTAGTGACACGTCTGCAGGAGACAATGGAAAAGCCCTGAAGATCTGCACCATGTCCAGGACATGGGTACAGGACCTTTTTCTGAAGATTATGTTATTTCTGTCAAATATATGTTGTTCTAGGACGAGGGCCTGCTTAGACACAGACACCACACCAAAAGGACACAGCTCCTGCACACACAGGCCCAGGTTTGTTCTGACTAAGTGCCAGCAGAGCTGGGACCAGGCACGTGCTGCTGGATTATATGCAATATTTGCTCGTGCATCAAACTTTAGGAATGCCCATTTTAAGCATTAGTATTGTGAAACATATATGGAAAAGCCTAGTCTGGGTGTAAGACATCTTCAGCAGTGCTTCAATTTCTCCGTCTGATCAGTGGTACCTGAGAAACACACAATATACAATCATCATTCCTTGTTACATTTTATCAAGCCTATCAGTTTATTGAGTACTAGTGCAATGTATAAGTGACATTATGCAGCATTTGTTTATAACATACAGTTGACTTTTACATTGGAAATGGATATTTTTACTTTGCACAATTGAAAACAATGAGGTACAAATTGAATAATGTGTGAAACCAGTGAGTACAGTTCAAATCAGAAAATTTTAGCAGTGTCAGTGCAGCATGTGAGCATAGCAAAGGGGGTTATTCTTCAAGATATATCACCCTGCTTTGTCAGAACAGCAGTGCCTGCAGAAAGCTATTCTTGCTCCTGGTATTGCTAACACCGCTGCTTTTATCACAACCTCACAACATTTAGCACTTTTCCTAAGTCCTCAGGAAATGTCAGTAAAGGTGTGGGGTTTTCCCCATTTTTTAAAATGGAAATTTCTTACTTCTTACAATGTTAATGTAAAGATTGGGAACATATGTGTCCAGAAAAGACACTCAGAAATCCCTAAAATTATCATTATTTTTCATACCTAGATTTTTGATGTGTATCTTTTTTAAAAAATTTGTGGTACTGGCTTTTCTCATAATCTCTAGCAATTAATTATTTATTTAGTTAAGTTTTCATGTTTGGCTACTTATATTATTGTATACTTTTAACCCAGATTAAGAATCTAAAAGGCCCAAATTTTCAAAAAATTTAGAGTAAATCTGGATACAAAATAAGTTTTCGCTTTGCAGACTTATTTTTCCGCAGAAGTGATTTTGCTCTGGATCAAATGAAGCAGCAAATCTGAAAAAAGTTTACACAAAAGCAGCAGCTCCCTAGACTCGGCAGCTGGCCAGTGAAAATGATGCCCTTGTTGGCTTTGCTGGGAAGACAAACTACAGTAATTTCACTGCTGAGAAGTTGCTGGGGGCTCCACACCTGCCTGGCACAAGGGCAGACTTTCCACTGGACTCCCCTGGGGACAGCCTCCATGGTCTCCTAGCCTTTTACTAGGATTTTTTTTATAATTTGAGAAAGAACTCAGTATCACATAACACTCTAGTTTTGACAGTAACTGGAGTAGGTTAGACACAAAGCTCTGGAAAACTGTAAGAACAATGACTTTTAATTTTTCTATTTTTTTTTTAAATTAATGAAATTGTTGTAACTATCTTCATTGGAATCATGGTAAAAGTCAATGTATTTCTAGATTTCTAGTATGGTGATAGCCTGTAACCATCAAGTGATCCTTTGGACACAGAGAAAGCAAAGTATGTTCTGTCATCTGGTAATATCGTAAAGTTTTGAGGACATTGTCTGTACATAAGTCTAAAAATAGGGATATCTATTTTCAGTATTCTCTCACAGCACAGCAAAGCAAATAAATATTAGTGTTGGGCAAGCAGACTGAAAATCTGAGATTTTCCAAAACCAGCACTGCTTTAATCTTCAATACCACTATCAGACTCTCCATAAAGAGAAGGAACAACAATTTTAATTGGAAAGATGAGCCATGGGAGAGATCAAAGTTTTTTCTCCCAATGATCAGCTTATGTATTTCTTTCCTCATCTGACATTTCATAATGCCTTTCCTCAAAAATATTCTCCTTCTGAGGACCTCAACAGGATTTGTTCTGGGTACAGTTTCCCAGAGCTGATTAAGTGCATTTTTGGGTGTCTCTGCTGCCATACTGGGATACCTGCAGACAGAAGGATGGAAATAGGGCCAGCTGAAAGGTCTGGGAGAGCTGGATTTACTTTATTGGGTGAGTAACACCTCTGTGTGACTGGGAGTTGGCAGATGGCATTGGAAAGGATGTAGTTGGTATGCAGAGCCACATGGGGCTGAAAAGCACTGTTTGGAAAGGGAAATAAAGCATGTGGATGCTGGAACACAGAAACAGTAATAAAAACTTGTCTGTGCTAAACATTCATTGAATAGTGACATGATTAACAGAATAGTGGGTTTAGATGTTTAAAAAATGCAGTTTCAAGCAGTGCAGCTTCCAGAGTGAGGAATTCCACTGTGCTTCTATTCTTGAGAAGTCACCGAGTCTGACAAGCAGGGTGGGAGGGATAATGGCAGAGAAAACCCTGGCAATGCATAAAGAAATGCACAAAACTAGACGGCTTTTCAATCCCTTTCATCATTATTCATCTGTTCTGACTGTTCTTATAGCATATGTATGGAACAAAAACCCCTAAATTAAGGCTAGGCTTCTGCACATGAGTAGTTTTTCCATCGTGGGCACAGGAAAGAACTAGCATGTTCTCATGGAGGACACATACATCAAAATGAATTAGTAACTGCACTTGGCTGGAGAGGGAGGAGTTGTGGTCCACTGGCCCCACAAGCGTGGGGGAAGGATATCTTGAAGAAATCAGGCAAACCCTGGCACTAGGTTGGGAAATGTGATTTCCATTCCCATCTCTGCCTTACTCCTCCTGCCTGATTTTGAACAAGCCTCTAGTCTCTCTGTGCCTCAGTCGGTAACAGAGTAATAGTATTTTCCTGTCTCACTGTGGGACACTGTCATCCTGATACTGTGCTGATGGGTACAATTGAACAATCATCTGCCATATATTAAAAAGAAAACTTGTTCAGATGGATGGTACTTTATCACTGAAAAACGTCAAGTGAATGAGGTGTACTGGCTTTTTATAGGTTCCTTGTATGTGCTTTGTTATAATAAGAAATTCATCACCACTGTGGGGACCTGAGTCATCTTTGTCCTTATTCTGCTCTTTTTCCAGTGTTTTCCTTGAATGCAATACACATAAATCAGTATAAAAATGGAGTAATACCATGGCAAATCATAGGTTTTGTTTTTCTCCCTGGAAGTTGCACCAGCCCTGCAGTCCAAAACAATTATTACCATGTAATTTATTTTCACTTTATTATGTTTCTCTGAAATAGAAATTGGAGTTTGCTGGTTATGCAACAGCTCTCCATATTCATTTTCCTACACAATGCAACTTCAGCTGGGAACACATACAAATTAAGGATTCAAATCTTTCTAAGAAATTTTGCAAAATTTCCTTTATAGCCAGCTTCTATCAAATCCCATTTGGTTTTATAAGCTGCTGAAAACTCTGATCAGAAACGTCTGTGCTTATGGGCTCAAAACAGAGTATCATCTATATCTTACCTTACTTCCCTGCAAAAATCTCTGAGTAACGATAAAATTGCATGCCTTTCCTAATTCAAACATTTGGCAAAACAGTGTTCTAATAAATGATGTAACAAGGGAGATCATAATAAGAAACATCTGTACAGATTGCTGAAGGCAAGCTCAAAGTATGTCAGAGTCTAAGAATTTACCACAAGGAAAAATTACTGAGAAAAATATGTAAAAAATGTTTATGTTCAATGTTGCTTGAAAAGGAACATGAATAAAATATTTGACTATACCACACAAGTAGACCACAACCCTCTTCTCAAATTTACAAAGCTATTGAAGAGCTGGCACAGGGAAGTAAGATCCCATCCCTGACTAGCAGAAAAAGATTATAACCTCTCCCTATTTGATATCTCAAGTACAGAGAGGACAATTCAAAATTGTTCCTCTGATCTGAATGTAATAAAATTTGGGCAATCAATTTCATTTACTTTTTGCTTCATCAAAAAAAAGCAATGTCTGAATTGTCCATTGCTTTCAGCTAAAGAAGACAACACTTGGCCTCCTTGGACACCATGTCCAAGATTTCTCCAGAGACTTCCAAAATGAGTATGTGAATTGAAGGTCATCCATCATATAAGGAATTTGCCTGAGGACACTCCTACACTGACCACCCTAATAACCTGATTCCCTGTGCTTCAACACAATACTGGTTTTCATTTTTTACAGGACTTTTTTTCATCCATCTGTACCAGTAGGGAATGAGTAAGAAAAAGCAAAGAAAAACAGGCTGCTTAAACACACTGTGTTCTGAAAACCCATACCAGGCCCTTGCCAACAGGTAGGGAAGGCAGCCACTGAGATTGTAAGCAGAGATATAAAAGTATTGTCTGAATGTCATGCCTTTAGATTCCAGACGGAACAAGCAGTGAAAGAAAAAAAAAAAAAATGGAGATTGGACACATTCTGGAGAATGAATAATAAAATTGGACAAGCGTACAGCACCCTGTCAGCCTCTTGCTTACGAAAAGTCAACTATTCCAGGAATTGATGCTCTATGCCTGGAGTCCAAAAGTGGCAAAAGTGCTAACAACATCCAATGTTTTGTATTTTCTTTTATGTTTGGCCAGGTCTAGAAAGAAAATACTTGCAGTATTATGTAGTATTGAGTGACGATGTCTCTGCTGTGCCAGATACCTGATTATGAGAGCTCGAGGACTACTGACAGTGTAGATCACTGACACTCACACTAAAACTTTTGCTCCATGCTTGGCTAGTAACTGTTTGGGTTTTGGGGTTTGTTTTTTTTTTTTTTTTTTGTCATTCCTCAGAGCTTTTCAAAGAGTGTTTTAAAAGCGGAAAGACACTGTTTCAAGGTTTTAGTTGTTGGTAATTGTTTCTCCATGCACAAGGCTACACAGTTTTGAGGGGAGCTGAGGATGGCTTTTTAATAACAAACTCTGTTACTTGGAACTATGTAAAATATTTTTGTGTTCTATGAAAATTATGCTGATTCTGTTCAAATAAACTCACTGCTGAGATTCTGCAGTAAGCTTCAATATTTTTAGACCATTTGGGCTCCAGGCAATCTGAAGTAAATATATTTATTTCAGCTTATCCCTGGTGTAAACAAAGAAAACCTGAGCATCAGGGTAAAGGTCATAATCCCATGGGCAACATCTGTTCTCTTGAATTTTAAGGAATAGTTTGGAATTTATATGCAATAAAAGTCAAGAGCTCTGGTCAATCTTCTCACACCCCTCCAAGTCTCCCATCCCCAAAATGTTGAAACCCTTGAATTTCACCTCATGTATCAGATAGGAGTGTTTCAGCTGCAAGTGCTGAACAAGCTTCAAACTGTGACTCAGTCTCTGAGTGTCCCAACTTCAGTGAGAAACTCCAACAAGCTCTCATTCCCTCTTGTCATCACTCTAAATCAGGAAGTATGAAACTCTGTAAACTCATGAACTTTAATCTTATTTTTTTCAATCTGTATTCATTCTTCTAAAAAAAAGTTGATGATCTTCATTGAGTTAAAACATTACAGACAGAAAAGATGAGCTCTTTATATTACATTTTGCCACACAGATATACACATTTAAACCTTACAGTTTGTATTTTCCTTTTATTACACTGGAAAGCGAAGAATGGCATTTATTAATTATTTTACTCATGATTTCTTGCTTTGGCAGGAATCAGAATCCATTTCAAAATACTGGGCACCTCAGTTATGCCTGATTGTTATTTACAAAAAATTCTTTCACACGTTCTTGACCAAAAACAAACAGCTCCTGATCCTGTACAGGTCACCCCACCAATCCCACCCTGTGCCTGAGAGCATTGTCCAAACACTTCTTGAACTCTGCCAGGCTGGTGCTGTGACCACTTCCCTGGGGAGCCTGTTCCAGTGCCCAACCACCCTCTGTGTGAAAAACTTCGTCCTTATGAAGAAATCAAAGCTTTCCCTGACTCAGTTTCATGTTGTTTCGTGAAGTTCTGTCACTGGTCGTGAGAGTAAAGAGATCAGTGCCTGCCCCTCCTCTTCCCCTCACAAAGAAGTTGTAAGTGCAGTGAGTGCTCCCCTCAGTCTCCTCTTCCCCAAGCTGAGCAGCCACTCCTAATACAGAGCTCCAGACCTTTCAACATCCTTGTGGCCTCCTTCGTATGGTCTCTAGTGGTTCAGTGTCTTTTCACACATTGTGGTGCCCAAAACTGTCCCCAGCACTCGAGGTGAGGCTGCCCCAGAGCAGAGCAGAATAGAGCAGAGCGGGACAATCCCCTCCCTTGCCCAGCTGGCGATGCTGTGCCTGAATCCCCCAGGACAGGGTTGGCCCTCCTGGCTGCCAGGGCACTGCTGGCTCATGTTCAACTTTCCACTGACCAGGACCCCCAGGTCCTTTTCCCCAGCACTGCTTTCCAGCCTCTCATTCCCCAGTCTGTCCACACACCCAGGGTTGCCCCGTCCCAGGTGCAGAATCCAGCACTTGCCCTGGCTGAACTTCACATGGTTGGTGATTGCCCATCTCTCTGATTTGCCGAGGACTCTCCGCAGCGCCTCTCTGCCTTTGGGGGAGTCAACAGTTCCTGCCCAGTTTACTGTCATCAGCAAACTTAGTAGTCCTTTGAGCCCTGCATCCAGGTAAATAAAGATGTTGAAGAGAAGCAGGCTGAGGATGGAGCCCTGTGGAACCCCACCAGTGACAGGTCCCCAGCCTGATGTCCCCCCATTCACTGTAACCTTTGTGCCTGAGCCATGAGCCTGTTCCTCTCCCATCCTGTAACTCGGTTATCCAGCTGTGAGCTGGATATTTTATCCACCAGGATACTGCGAGAGAAAGTCGCAAAAGCTCTGCTGAAGTCCAGAAAGATGACATCTACTGGCTTTCCTAGATCAACTATGGGGGTACCCTGTTGCAGAAGAAATTCAGTTTCAACAAGAAGGACTTTCCCCTCATAAAGCCATGCTGGCTGTCACCAAGGACTGCATTGTTCTCCAGATGCTTTTCAGTACCACCCAGAATAATCTTTTCCATTATTTTACTGGACGTCAAAGTGGGAATGACAAAAAATATTTCTTATTGTAATATTTATTTATTTATTTATAGACCTAGATTATTTAAATTATATATTATATATTATTGAAATATTTATTATTATACTGTATCTAAATATTTATTACTGAAAAGTGTATAAAAACTGAAAAGTAGTTATTGTTTTATATGACACATCCTTTATATGACACATTCAAAATTTAGACCTAAGCAGTTCACAGTCACTCAGATCTCTGGGATATTCAGATGTAACACTGTTACAAGTCCACCTCTGCTTTTCTCAGTGTTTGCACTGCTTATAGACACTGGAGTGCCTATCTGCTGTGTACCTGCAGTCGTGATTTATAAAAACAATTTATAACAAACTGTTCCTCTGTTGTTCTGCTCACAAGAACTGAAATACACATAAAACATGAGTTCTTCAAGGATGCTATGCAGTGGGCTTTTTTCTAGTGAGGCTATTCTAAATCTAACATAATGAAACAGCGAGGTTAAAACGCCAGTATATTTAGCTTTATTTATAGCAAAGCAGCTGTACTAGTTCAAGGCGTTTTATTTTTCCAAGTAAGCTTTTGCATAATGGTCTGCCTTTCTTGTTCAAATGAACAAAAAAAGAAAAATTGGCAACGTATGAAAGGAAGAAAGCAGACATAAGAAACACATTCCTGACATGGATCCACAGTGACACAATGAGGACCCGAGTCTGGGAATCCACCAAAGTCTGGACATATTTGGAAGAAAATGAAGAAGTCACTTGCAGAGATCTCTCTCAAAGACAGATATAAAAATGAGTTCTAGATCTCCTTGAAATGTCATTCATCAAGCCAACTCCTGACTGCAGATCCAAGCTCTGGTGCTTAGAGGGTGCAGTCCCTCCAGAGCTATGGTGTTCTACCATTATAACTGAGATACATCACTTTTTATTACCTAAATAAGCTGAAATCATGCCTTCACTCCTACAAACCAGTGAGGCACACTGAGCATTGTTCTATGCCAGCATGCATAAGAAATTCCATTTTGCATTAAATTAGATATTAACTGGTAGTAAGCAATTATTTGTACTGCTACATTGGAAAAGTCTTTAGGAAGAACACATGCAATAATGTTTTTGACCTTAACTCTGTCTCCTGACTGATCATTGTTTGATTTCTGAAGTTGTGTGATGCATAAATGCTAGGCAATTTTTAAGTTATCTAAGATGCAAGCAGATTTAGATCAACTATGGATACATCTTCTATATATTTGCACATCATTTATATGACAAAGGGTCACATCCTGATGTTGTTAGCAATTTATGAGATCCCAGGATCTGTCTTAAAGAATCACATGGAGTTTTTGTCCTTATAAGACATTCCCTGTCATTTGGCTATTGACTATCTGAAGAAAAGGATCACATCCTCAGGCACAACTCTCTGTACCATCAAGCATTTTCTTGGCTGTGCAAGTGTGATTCCCACATCACAGCACTAAACACCACAGCATGGAAATCACTGCACTAAATTACATTTTAGATCCTAAAATTATATGCCAACTAACTAACTAACACTGGAAGAGACAACATGAGTGCCTGAGTCCACTTCTACATAATCTCAGGCAAATATTTTGTTGTCACTAAGGCCAGAGGTGCATAAGGACATACCCTCTATTCTCTGTACCACTAGGCACTGAACATCACATGCATTTGACATAAGACCTTTCCCTTTAAAGAACAAAAAAACTAGAAAAAACGACCACACACAAGGACAGGAGGAATTAAGAGTCTCACCTATGAGGTGGGCCCTTGCAATGGACAGAAAAATGCTGACACTAAAATTCTTATGACCTATATTTATGCTATCCTAAAGAGAATGAGCTCTTTGTCATTTCTGCAAAGTAAAAAAAAAAAAGATAGGCTTTTAAATAATAACAGACAGTCTTACACAGCTTAAAACCAATAAATGTTCATGCTAGGAGAGATTTTACTGTTCCCACCACATACTAACACCTTAGCACTAAACCTGAATTACAATTAAGAGACTGAGATAAAATGGAAAAAGACAGGTTCAAGGCAGAAAGACTTACAGACCTTAGAAATTAATTTCTGAATCTCTAAACACAATTTCAGAATTGCAGTGATAACTTTTTGTTGGAAACTGTCTTGTGCTGCTTTTACATTTTATCATGGTAGCACCAATACAAGTGCACTTGAGATATATGTGTGGTCTACACTCAAGCCTGATGTGTGTTTGGTCCAGCCTTTGCAAGACTGCCTGGATTTCCCCACACCCTCACACCAAGGAGAAGGTTTTCCACTTCCAGAATCCAAGACTGCAGTGGTACCAGGGAGGGTACCATGATAAATAGTGGTGATGATAAAATAGTGGTGAGATTAACTTACAGAACAACACAATTCACACTGGATAATTTCCATACTGCCGCTCACAGGACATCATCACACTGCATGCCTGGTGCTGGCACCAGGAGCAGCCTGTCCATCCAGCTTGTGGGACGTGCTGTATCAATCCGGCTGCAGAGGAATGGCAGGCCACTCAGGCTCCCTGGGCAGCAGCTGGCACTGAGGATCCCTGCCCCCAAGAACAGGGTCCTGCACCCAAACAGGGCCTGCCAAATGCCCTTTCCTACCAGGGTCCATGCCCAGCAAATCTCTTCTTCCTCCTGTGGCCTCAGAGGGGCTGTTTTACACCACACTACGTAAATTGTGCCCCTGCTACCTGGCCCAGGGCAGGAACCTCCCATGTTGGTTTAATCAGAAAATGGGATTAAGGCACCTCTGTATATTTTGCCAGGCAATTGCCTGTTCAGAGAGTGCCTCTCAAGCAGGAAGATGAGCTCATTCAGACTCAACACCACCATGTGAGTAACAGAGAGTGTAACACCAGGCACATTTATGTTTTTATTGAATAAGTGGGTTCATGCTGAGCATTAAGAAGTTGCTCAGTGAAAGTATCAACCTTGTCAGATCTCTCCACAAATATATCCACGAAGACCAAGTGAATACGACAGTGTTCAAGAAATATTACAATAAATAAATAAATAAATAAACAAATAAGCAAAACAACCTCCAAAGCAACAACAAAACCAAATATCCCTCACCCCCAATCCCCACTCCACCCTCCCATCCCCACTCCACTCCCTTTTCAAAGCTGTTTAAGGCATAGATTGCCACCTACCATGATTTCTTCTTTGGGTATATTACCACAGCCTCAGTTTTGCCCTCTAGCAATGGATTTATCAGTATCTCTGTGGTATAATTTAGCTGAAAATGTGAAATTTTATATATATATATTTCATATGCTTCAGTAGATGTTTAAATATGTTGATCTTGTTTTTCCCTTTAGTTTATTTAGCATATAAATTGTCTCTTTTTAGTGTTATGTATATTTCATCTCTTCCAAAAAAATAGTATAAGTTATGGGTCAAGAACAGATTTTTTCATAATACCGCTCTGGTTTTAAGCTATTGTGACTGGTAAATAAAAAAAAACCCGAAAACATATTTACTACCATAACATTAAAGTAGCACAGAGAAGAACTTGATCATGGGTTGATTCAATTCAGGAGAGCAAGAATCAACAAAACACCAGAGTGTCTACTTTACCCATCAGGGAACCGTGCAAATATGGCTCAAAACTAGCTTGCCCCATGGTGCCAGACACAGCGAAATACAAAGCCTGCCTCATGTACACATTTTAACTCTTTTCACAGCCACAGCAAGAGGAAGAGGAGTGCTCCCAAGAGGTAAATGTGTGCAGCCTTGCTGGCTGCTGTTGCCAGCTCAGAAGAAGTGAGTGCAAGTTCTCTGAACCGGGGAGAGCAGGACATTATGAGCGTGAGCTGCAAGAAGTCTGGAGGTAATGGTCACTCCTGCTCTGGCTGCCACACAGATGTGAGGGATATCTTTGTATCCAGTTTCCAAATGACAAAATAATACACAAAATCCATCTTAGGGAAGTATTCATGTTTTTCCTAGCTTTTTATGTGGTTTCACTCATTAGAAACATGAAAGTTGTTACTGCAATGTGACCAGACATCCATGCATCATTTATGATTTTTTCAGAGTCACAACCATCTGATATGAGGATCAAACCCATTTGATATCAGCCTCATTTCAAAATGTAATAAAGCGTGCAACTCCCAAGAGAAACTACTGCATTTTTCTGAAGGAAGGCAGAGAGCATTAAACGAAAGAATGGATTCTTCTACAGTCAGGGGTGGAAGAATGACCACTCCTGCTTCCATACCAGGCCAGTGCATAAGAGGGTGAACAATTATGAACACCTTACATTTTTGAAACACTTAGCATTATGAGTGTTAACAGAAATGGGAAAAAAGCCCTCAGCAATGCAATGCTGATCATGTATTCAGAAGTTTTTGGAGGAATATCAAATCTAACTCAGTATCCCTAATGAATACAAAAAGGCTGATTCTTCACAGTTGGCAGGTTGGTGTGAACCATATAACAGAAATTTGTGGCTGTTCTAGCTCTGGAGTTAGAACTAGGGCTATTGAAATGATGGATGGTAAGGGATGTTTTACAGTATCTGCTGCAAACCTGCTTACATTTTGCATGTAAGTCCCTTTCTCTGCAGTGTGCTGGGAGAGCAGCAGATCTGAATGCTCTCAGTTATAAATGTCAGCTTCAAACCACTCAGGTGGGATCGACAGCACTAAACTAGATTAAAAACAGCCCACATGAGAACAAAATCAGACCCAGCAGTTACAAAACAGCTATATTAGAAGACAGTCAGCTGTTCCCATAGAAATGGAAATATAGATTCAATCCCTTCAAATCAGAGCTCTGAACGAATCAGGAGTAACCAAATTGTTTGTAAACGTGTCATGTCAAACAGAATTCTCTGGTAAAAGAGCACACTTGTGGTGCTTCTAAAGGTAGTGTAACTAATGCTTATAACACAAAGTCAGGAAAAATGCAGGCCCCAGTGTCTCCGGGGAAGGAGGACAGCTGGAAGGCAACTACACATCACTGATTATCGTGATAGCTCCGTCCTTACCCCGGGGTAGAGCACTTTACAGTGTTGGCACTTACTGGCGCGTCCCCAGCATCCATGCCCCGTGCCGGGGTGTCGCTGCTCTCGGAGCCGGCACCGGGACGCGGTGCCAGCAGATGGCACTCCAGAATGCCCGGTACCGCCCCACCGCCGAGCCGGGGCCAAGCGCCACAACCCAACTGCTAGAAACACCCCCAGGCAGAAATGTTTGTGGGATATGGGCAGGGACACCCGCTGGCCAGGCACAGATTGCTCCCAGTTGCGCCTCGCTCGGTGCCCCGCAGCAGCCGGGCGCCAGCAGCGGCGCTGGTGAGCCCAGCCACGACTCCAGAGCTGGGTTTTAAATACCGAAATAACTCTGACTGGGCGTGCAAAGCTACAGCGAACTGCCCAAGCAGCAACTGAAATGAGCTTCGAAGAGTGCGTGAGGACAATAAGCAGGAATTGTGAGTGCAGAAGACACCAAAGCTGCAATCACTGCAAGGGACGCTGAAGACCCTGGAGTGGGGAGGTGATAATGAGGCCCCGGCAGCCAGAGCAGTGCCTGGCCTTTCAGGAGGGAGCCACAGCTCTACCTCCAACCATTCTCATTCCACACGTAACGCAAATCAATTAGCAGACACTTTTCTTTCGAAATTAATCCCAATCTTGGGCTTTTCATTAGCCTGGGAGAGTGCTGGCAACTCCCACATCAGCAAGAATTTCCCGATTGCTTTCAGAAACGCTGCTCGCTGCATTCCTCTGAGAAATGCCTTCCCATTTGCACAGCATAAACAAGCGCGGGCATGGGCGAGACTTTCTGAAACCCTTTGCAGCAGTGTAAAATGGATACTCCTCCACATGCCTTTATTTCTAAGGATGAACTTTGACTTCTCTAATTCTAGCAGAACTTTTTAAAGTTGGGGGTTTTTTTTGTTTTGTTTTGGGTTTTTTTGTTTTGGGTGGGTGGTGGTTTTGGGGGGTTGTTTTTGTTTGTTTTTTGAGCTTTTTTTTGTGGGTTTTTTTGTGGGGTTTTTTGGTGGTTTTTTTGGTGGCTTTTGGTGGTGGGTTTTTTTTTTTTTTGGTTTTTTTTTTTTTTTTTTTTTTTTTTTTTTTTTTTTTTTCTTTGGCGGGGTTTTTTTTTAAAATNTTTGCTGGGCAGTGGTTTGTGATAAAATGAAAAGAGGAAAGTGGATTAAAGCAAAAAGAGCAAAATGTAAGTAAAAAAACCAAATCTACACTTCCTGGGGAAGACTGAAAAGAAAAAAAATAACTTTTTGGGAACTATTTTGCACTAATTTCCAATATAGCCTCCTGTCCATTGTGGTTTCACATGGCCTTTTAATTATCTTTGATCATAATGGCAGGTTCCAGACCCTTATTCTCTATTTACAGAGTTTTGTCCTCCACGTCAACCTACTGTACTTGCAACTGCTTAGCAGATGTTTCTGTTCTTGGTAGGAAGTCACTTATGTGTCTTTGTTCTTTATTAGGAATGGCCGATTTGGCTAGGCTGAAACTATTGATGGCAATAACAAAAACATGGAAAAAATTCTGACATATTCCAAATACAAATCTCATTATTTTAAGAATAAAAATCTGCTATCAAAAATATTTTTATTCCAGTTAAGATGTTCTAGGTTTGTGTTCTGATCCTTCAAAAATTATCCATTATTTTCTTTTCAATTCAGTCAGTCACTATAACAAGGACTTAAACCATCATTATACATGGAGACATCAGTAATTTTAAAACATTTTATTTACATATTTCTCCATTGAGGTAAACAGAGATACAGAGCTAAAGCTCTTGAAATACTATGCAGAAGTTTTCCATGCAGAGATCTCTAGGAAGTAATGAAACAGCTGAACATTTTACACACACACTTGCACCACTGTTTTGCAGAGCAGTAACTTGGTTACTATGTCATAACTACCTTATTATCTCTACTTACTTTGACAGTAAAAACAGGGGAAAAATCCTTTTTCTGAACCATCAATGGAAAAATATGGAGCTACATCAGTGCTTTAAAAAAGAATTACTTGAAAAGCCCAAAGCATTGTTGAAAGTAAATGATTAATTCTTGAAAATTTTTGCACATTTAGATACAGATATAAAACCTGAAAAAGTACAGAACCCCCTAATCTCCCTGATTATGCTTCAAGTAACTGCTCATTAGAATAATTTCATGCATGTCCTCCTATCATGAGTGAAAATTAGACTGACTCTTCAAAAAAGAAATAAATAAATGGGAATTTTCTTTCTTGTGGCAAAACCAGGTTGAAAAAAGAACATAATTTCCCCTCCTTTCTCACATCCACCCACTCATCCAGTTTTTGTTTGGTGAAGATTTCTTTTTTCATTCCTACGCCTTTAGACATCCCCCAGGTCTTCCTTCCAACAGTGCCCTGACCTGTCTGTCAGGGGACATAGAAAACTACCTGGAAAGGTTTTGCAGCTACTGTTAAACTCGATTAGATCTCAGCTGCTACTCTGACAGTGAACGGGTTTGGGCAGGGTGTGGTCATTCCTCCCTGTGGCTCCGTGCCTAGCCCCTGTTGAAAATCATGTACTAGGTTTCCCAACACCTTTTTCCTACAAGGAGCTCTAACAGCAAAACTCAGCCCCACCCTTTGGTCCCCAGAATTAAGAGCTGATGAAGACCCCTTCCTCTTACCCAGAAGCCAGCGCAGAGATTGTGTGATGAACAAGAAAAAGACATCTATTTTCTGTCCAGAGCTTTCAACCTGCCACGTTCTCCATGTTCATGCATTTAAACACAAGTTACTGGAACGTGTCAGTCCTTTAAACTGTTCCCCTGTGCATGACACACAGAAATAGCCACTTGATGACACCAAAGACAGATTATGTGGGATATTATATACACATTACAAACACAAGGGTGATCAATTCCTGCTGGAAAGTTACATAAATTTCAACCCTTGCTCCAAGGACTATTTAATCAGGCAGTACAATGCTCCATGAATGCTCCTGGTGTGCTGTGGGGTAAAATGTCATCCCTCCTCTTGTATGCGTTGAATACATACAGCTATGTACTCCTTGTAAAATAAAAAAGCTGCAATATGAGAAATTGAGAAATGCAGGTGCTGTATCATCAGGCTGCCAGAGGGAGTTGATCACAGGATTTTTACATGGAGGTTAACCATTAGGTGGTGGAAAAAATAGTGATAAAACATGGTTTGTGCACGTAAATGTCCTTTCTTACAACTTAACATGGGGCATAAGAATGTTGTAAGAATTTTCACACTCATATTGAAGACACTAGCGGACTCTTTCTTGGGAACTCAATCTATACACCAGATGAACATTAATTATCAATGTATAATTTATACTTAGCCAGGTTTATAGCTCCAAGTTTCCCCTGACTACTCAAAGTCAACTCTGCAACACAATAACTGCAAGACCCAAGTCCTTCTGGAGTCCTACATCTGAAACCAGTGCAGTACATCTTTGAACTATGCTTACTGAGATCCAGCATTGATCTGTCAATTGTTCTCTTCTCCAGGAGGTTTTAGAAATCAAGGTGACAATTTACTATCCTAACTGGGGACTTTGGACTCCATCTGTTTAATCTGCATGAAAAGTGTCACCACAGCCACTGTCTGCAGGTTCTGAAGTTGTTACGTATTTTATGAAGTATATAGATAGAAATATTTTTTTTTCCCCAATTAAGTATTCTTATTCCCATGGTTTCCAAATGATAGTTTAAATGAACAGTAGCTGATTTTAGTAGCTGTTTTACAGAAATACAGCATTTGGAGCCTTGCCCACACAACAGCAAAGTTTTCTGGGTATTAAGAAAAGCAGAATTTATATTTCTAAAGAATTATGTCTCTTCTTCCTGCAGCTACTAATGTCAATTTGTCTGAAGATAATTGTTATATACATTCATTTTAATATTTGGAGTTTTCATACAAACAAGGACACAAGAATATAGCCATACTTCACCCATATATATCCATTTATGCAGGAATATACACAAGAATAAAGGAATAATATTCAAAATTCTAATTTTCAAAGCATTTTACAACTTTTAGCAAAACCTGAGTCCTGCCTCACCATTACTTTTTCCATGCTGGTTCTGGCATGTCTCACAGTGCTGTAGTTGTTCCCTAAATGAACACCCTTTTCCCACCCCAGGAGTCCGCCCTGCTCCTGCTGACCAGAGTTTGTGCCTCTCTGCAGGCGCTCCCGAGACACCCTTGGCTCAGCCACCCAATTGTGGGTGCTGGTAGCATCCTCCTGTTTGAGATCTACGGAGCAGGGGAAGATCTCACCTCTCTGACATAACCCAAAAGTTCAGAGGGCTCTTGGAACCCCACAGCCAAGTGATTCCACCCACTTCTTGTCTGCCGGCAGCTCAGTTATTTCCCTGGGCCTTGTCAAAGACGCCTCAGAGGAGTCTGGATAGGGTGGCAAAATGAACACCACCACCTTACAGAAATGGTTCTGAACCTTGTATCCAACACTTCAGAGAGGACAGGAGACACACAGTAAGGAAATCAAAACAACTTTCCTATAATAGTATAAAGTATCAATCTGCATCTCTTTTATTCATCGGATTAACATGTTCCATTATAAACACCATACCATATGTTGAAGTACAGATTTGATCATGTTTGCATGAACACATTTGTTAACAGATTCTGGAAATATTAATACATTTTTGAAATATTATAATGACTTGTATTTGGAACCAATAGTAAAAATTAATTCTAAATAATAATTATGTTATTGTTTTCTCATTTTTTTGTATATGGGTAATTCAAGTTCCATCCTTGGGAAACAAGATAATTCTAATTCACTGTAGCTTTTTACTATGACAGGTATATTAACATTTCTAAGTAAGAGAAAAGTAAAATATGACTGTCATTCAAAATCAGTTTTAAGATAATTCCCTCTCCAATCAGGGCTTGGCTAGATTTACATTAATTTGTTCCAAAAAGGGATCTCTAAAGATGCAGGAATCTTCAAGCAGCTGGATCTGATTAAATATGCCATGTACGGAGAAGGAATAGAAAAGATTAAGACAAGGAAAAAAATACAGAAGATTACATTTTCCATGACTTTCCTCTTAGCTTTCTAACTAAATCCTGACTAATGTAGACAGCAGTGTGTTTTAACTTCCATCTACTACTCTGCAAATTATTTTTATGTCCTGTTACATAAGTATATCTTGAGTGGAATAATGCTTTAGAGGGATAATAAATAAACAGCAACATAATAAAGAATGTTATGCTGCAAAGAAGAGTGCATGGGGACAGCATTTGGTCGAGCCAATTCTTTCCCAAGTGTGTAGCCCACAAATTAAGAAATATATCATTTAAGTTTAAGCACTTGAGCATCAGATTTTCATTACTGTTCTAATAAAATGGAATAATAGATTGATAGTTCACTGTACTTGTTGCAAATTCATCTGCATTTGTAAATTTTGCCAGGCAAGGTGAACCTAAAGCTAGGAAACATAAATAGAGCATTATTTTAGAGCTCATCTGAAGAAAATATGGGAGAGCCTGAGAAAAGTTTGTGAACCCTGTAGAAAAAGTAACTTTTAAATAATTTTGAATACCTCAAACATAATTACAAATCCTTTTCTTCCCCTTGGCTTCTTCAAGACCATAACAACATCATTTTCTGTGTCAACATAACTATGCAGAGCACTGATCTTAGAATCACCTGCAGGAATTTTGTACTTCTCTAATGAGCTATGCCCATTAAAAAACTGCTTATTTGTTTAAAGTTCAAAGCATATTTAAAAATGTGTGCACTCAGAGTCTAAATCCATTTGCATTATAGAATAGAATCACATAATCATTTAGGTTGGAAAAGACCTCTAGGATCATTGAGTCCAACTGTTAACACAGCACTACCAACTCCACCCTTAAACTGTGTCTCTAAGTGCAACACCTACACCTCCTAGGTGAGGTTTTAAATACCTCTAGGGATGGTGACTCCTCCACTGCACTAAGCAGCCTGTTCAAGTGCTTGACAACTGTTTCAGAGAAGAAATTTCTCCTAAATCTAAACCTTCTCTGGCACAACTTGAGGCCATTTCCTCTTGTCCTGTCATTTATTTCCTCAGAGAAGAGTCCAACCCCCAGCTTGCTACAACATCTTTCAGGTAGTTGTAGAGTAATAAGGTCCCCTCTGAACTTCCTTTTCTCCAGGTTAAACAACCCTGGCTCCCTCAGCCACTCATAATGTTCCAGAGTCTTCATCAGCTCTGTTGCCATTCTCTGGACTCACTCCAGTAATGTCCCTTCTTTTGGAAAAAAAAAAATGTAAATCTAGCCAAGCCCTGACTTGAGAGGGAATTACCTTAATAATGTCCTCCTCAATGTCCTTTTGTAGTGAGGGGTCCAAAACTGAACACAGGATTTGAGACGTGGCCTCACCAGTGTTGAGTAGAAGGGGATGGACGATCAGTGCCCTGGTCCTGCTGGCCACCGTGCTGCTGATACAAGTCCAGAAGCCATTGGCCTTCTTGGGCCCCTGGGGACACTCTGGCTCATGCTCAGCTGTTGTTGGCCAGCACTCATAGGTCCTTTTCCACCAAGCAGCTTTGCAGAAACTTTGCCCCAGCCTGTGGTGCTGCCAAGGGTTGTTGTGGCCAAAATGCAGCACTCAACCTTGTTGAACCTCACACAATTGACCTCAGCCCATCAATCCTGTCCAGATCCCTCTGCAGAGGCTTCCTGCCCTCCAGCAGTTCATCACTGCCACTCAACTTTGTGTCATCTCCGAACTCATGAAGGGAGCCCTTGATCCCCTTGTCCAGATCATTGATAAAGGTATTAAACAGGACTGGCCCCAATACTGAGTTCTGGGGAACCCCACTGGGCACCAGCCACCAGCTGGGTGTAGCTCCATTCCCCTCCAGTCTCTGGCCCAGCTGTCCCACCAGTTTTATCCCCAGTGAACAGTGCTCCCATCCAGGCCATGATCAGCCAGTTTCTCCAGAAGAATGCTGTGAGAAATGGTCTTAAAGGTTTTACCAAAGCCCAGGTAGACAAGACCCTGAGCCTTTCCCTCATCCACTGTGTGGTCACCTGGTCATAGAAGGAGATCAGGTTGGTCAAGCAGGACCTGCCTTTCACAAACCCATGTTGGCTGGGCATGATCCCCTGGTTGTCCTGCATTTGCTGGCACTTAAATGTGATGGCACTCAAGATGTGCTCCATAACCTTCCCCAGCACTGAGCGATTGTTTCGCATTGCCATAAATCACAGTTTTAAAACAGGCTACAATAATTTTGCATAGAGTATTCTGTATTGGAAGGGACTCACAAGGATTATCAAGTCCAACTCTTAAGTGTATAGCTCATAAGAGGATTGAACCCACAACACTGGTGTTATTAGCACAATACTCTAACCAACTTCTGGGGAAAAAGAAATCCCCAACCCAAATGTGAAATAAAAAGAAAGTAAGAATATACTTTGATTTTACACAAGTATTAGCTCATTGATTAATTTAGAAGGTTAAGATAACAAGAAATTGTTGCAGTACTCTTTATTCTAAATGACAATGGTTAATTAAATTCATTTCACCACCAACAAAATACTATTATAACAAATGGCTAAATTTATTTACTAATTTAGTCTGGTGTAGTAGATACACAAATTATTTTTGTTCTTTAGCCCAAATAAGGGCACTTAAGAAGGTTTATTCCTATTACAAGAAAAGTGAGCTGCACGGTGAGGGATGGAGCCACAATGCAGTCCTACAGTTTGTTAAGTTCTGGTGGTCAGGAGGCAATACTGTAGAGTACAATATTTTTCCTTCAGTCTTAGAAGAAGGGATAATTATATTGCTTTCTGTGTTAAGTCATCTAGAAGCATGTAATATAAAAGAAAAAAAAAATAAATCCAAGTCTCCAAAAGAGTTTACAAATCTGGATTCCAGCCAGACACAACAGTGAGTGAAGCAAGCAGATGGGAGAATAAGGGCTGGGATAAGGAGCAAGTTTCTCCTGCTAAGTAGTAGTCACAGTGTAACACCTGCCTACTGCCATCCTCTTATCACTGCAGAAAGCCAAGTGTTAGTAGTAACAAACACTGTCAAGTGCTATGCTTTTGCAAAAAGGAGTGAGCTCCCAAAGTGTAAGCACTCATAACAGTCAAAATCGCTGCTAGAATCACAATTTCTAGAACCTTAAATTGTGCCTGTGATTCAGAATAAAAAATACAAGTAGCTACATTCTTCATAAAAAATTTGTTGCCTTCCACATCTCCAGCAATTATCCTAGAAAATAATCCACTTTTCAAATGAAAAACTAGACTTATAACTACTCAATGATAACATATAAATGTCAAACTAAAGGTAAACTGTGGGATACATGTACATATAGTAGAACACTGAAGTTCAAAACAAATTCAAGTTTATTTTAACTGTTTTTCACACCAGGATTAAAGTCTCTTAATATTCACACATACTTTGTTTTGATAATTAATTATAACATACATGTATGCAAATCCATTCAATGGAGCTGAATGCTGTCATATTTACACCTAGAAGAAGTGTAAATTACTTTACTTGTTCTTTTTGGCTGGAATAAACTTGCTATTTCTAAATTACAAAATTGACTTATTTCCCTTAAATGTATAAAAAACAGACAAACCTTGAAAAGGTTCAATTTTGACCTATTTTTTCACTGTCTGGTTATTGCTGTCTAAGAAACAAGGTGACTTCTTGCTCCCTTGCAATGACTGAAAACATGTTCTTCAGGGAGTCTTCTGTAAAAGACACCGGAAATTGTAGTCTAATTCTTTCTTTGCTGAGGATTTTTTTTTCTAACAATAAACTGGCTAGCTTGAGAAGACAGTTTCAAAATTAATGTCTTTTAGATTTTGCAATGGTACAATCCAAAAGCAACAACTTTCAGTATTTTTTTTATGTACAAAAATAATTTTAAAAAAAAATCTGACTTCTTTTGAAGACAATGCTAAGATGATGGACTTCAGTAGAAGCCAAGGTACAACAGTGTGCAGATCTGCTTTAGGAAGATCATTGCATAGGCAAAATCTGCAGATAGAAACCTGTGTATGTTCTGAGAGAAGGGCATCCTGAGGTTATTGAATACCAAAACTGAAGGAGCAATATCAGGAAAACAATTAAGTACTTCAGAAAATAATACTGTTAATTGAGTAGGTCAGACATTTTCTTATACTAATACTGCAGGGAAACAGCTGTCAGTTCAGCACTCATTTTTTAAGTGCAAGCAGCAAGGACAAAAGATTAGCTCCAGTAACACTTAAAAATGGATACCCAAAAAATTAAATCACACAATAAATGCAGCGCTGTGTGGGTCCCATTGAAAATTTGGTTTCACCTGAAGAGAGGTAAAAAATAATTTATTATTAGCTTATCTCTTTAGGATAATGCAATATTTTCCTCTATTTCCAGCACTCCTTTCTAATGTGTATCCCACAAGAGATAAAATCCTGTCAAATGAACAGTTTGTCATTTTCTCTCATCACTGGGAGAAAACGGTTTCAATTGAACAAATACCAATTGCACCCATTTAGTATTGTAGGAATGCCAATATATACACCCAGTAAATACATTATTAATTCATTCAGGGCTCCTAGGTTTGTAAATTAAGAGCGTTATTAATCTGGGTTTGGAAGAAATGTCTTAATAGTGTCAATTAATTTTTAAATTGAATTGCATACCAAGAGCTTAACCTTCAGGTCAAGAGGTGCTCAGAAGCCAATTTAATATAAAAGTCAATGGGACAATTGCTATGAAGGAGTACTGCTCAATTTAATAATTACAGACCTTGTCTCCATCCACAACAATATTGCTTTCGTACCATTTTATGGCACAGATGATGTGGTTCAATGAAGACTTGTGTCACAAGACTCCAGAGACCTGGGTCTGGCTGCCATACAGCCACACAGAATTACTGAATTGCTGAGACTGGACATGACCTCTGTAGGTCACCAAGTCCAACCCCAAGCCCAGAGTAGGGTCAAGCAGAGCAAGTTGCTCAGGGTTGAGTCCCATTGGGTCTTAGAAGCCTACAATGAGTCAACTTCTCAGCAGAGCTTATTCCAGTGTTCAATCACCCTCAATGTCTATTATATCCTCAGAAAAGTGATCTTGGAACAATGTGATCTTGCCTGCTTTTACCCATATTACCCATGATATCCATGTTAAAAACTGTTCAGAGCACAAACCCTGACTTATGATGTAAATGCATAGCACAAAGCTCATAGTGATGGTATGAGTCCCATGAGAAATGCAAGTAACTATATCTGACAAGGAGTTCATTGAATTTAAAATCTAAAGTGAAAGCAAGACATATCCCAAACCAATATATATCACAAAGTCTTGAGGAAGTAATTTAATTATTTTAAAAGTTCTTTCTAATGACAGTAGTTATGTCCTTCTTCCTCTCCACTCTTTTAAAACTTCTTTTTAAATAAATCTCAGCACTATCGTTAGCCTCCTTATTTACCTATGGTATGTTCATTATTCCACTACTTTATTATTAACCTTGGGGTTAAAAAGAATGGAGTGAAGGACTGCAGCAGCAGAACTGTGGATTAGAGTCACCAATGTCTACATCATTAACTGAAAGGGACAAAAGAGCAAGTGTTACCGGTTTCAGACACAACAACCCAGGCACTGGCTATGACAAAAAAGAACAAGACTTACAAATAAAGAATTCTTATGAGACTAAAATATTATGAAGGTTATGAGAACTCCAATATTATTTAGATAGAAGAAAACTAACAAACCTGTCCCTGAAAAAATTCTCACAGATTAATTAAATAATCTGTAAGAAATTGCAAAAATAATCTAATTGCCCATGCAGTGTTTCTTCTTCATGTGTGTTTCTAACTACACAGTGACTGAGAACACTTTTCCCTTTGATTAGTGATAAAAAATTCAACACCTAGCAAACACAGTATTTCTGTCTTTTCCAGCTATCATATAATAAGGCAATGATAAAGTACAGTATCTTTTCCTCTCAGCACAAGAAAATGCATTTCCAAAGTCAAAATAAGAATAATTTGATTTCTGAAACTTTTAAAATCTATTTTTATATGCTATGTGCTCAACACAAATCTCTCAACTGAGCACAGTAAGAGCTAACTTGCACCTGCCTTGCTTCATGAGGGTGAGCATGCTTCCTTCTTCACTTCAGTGGAAGTGTCTGTCTGGGAGTTTTCCCCAGGATAAGCTGGATTTCTGGTCAAGAGTCAAATATTCCTGGAGACTGTGGCCTTGACCTACAATTTACAGGAACAAAAATCTTGAACTGAAGTCTAGATTGAGCATTCTGATTCTTCAAACCATTAGATTTAGGTCATTACATCAGCTGAAGCTTTTTTTTTCCCCCTGAAAACGTCATCCAAGAACAGCACCAGTGACCTGCCAGTCCAGTGCAGTCCCATCAGTGAGCTGTTATTGGTGGAAGCACCTGTGCAGAAATGTTCTTATTGAGAATAATGTACAGCCACCAGTGTGACAGAGCATGGAGTCTGAGATCACACCAAAACTGCACAGTAATGTAATTCATCTTCCTTGAAAGCACTTTTGTTTAACATCCCAAAAACACAGCAAAGTCCATCTTGTGCTTCTAAGCATGCATGGACCTATTCCAGGACTACATAAACAAAAAATAAAACCTCAGGGAGAGCAACGGGTGCAAATGCCTTTATGTCACATCATCTGGAGCACACGCACTCTGGCTGTGGGGCAGAGACAAAGGCTCTAGGTATACCCTAGTATTCAAGTTTTTGAGTATTTATATATCACTCTGAAATTAAGCCCAGCTAATTCAAAACAGTTTTTGTCACTAACCTCAGTGTGATGATACTTTTACTTAGGCATGTCTCCATCACCAGATAATCTTGCAATACCAGGTAGTGAAAGCACTCCAAATGTTTCTGCAGTTGTGAAAAACATCGACAGCAGGGAGTCAAGACTAGCTGGGTCCTGATCCTCAGCAACCCTGATCAGACAAGAGATGCCTTGTCCTTCAGCTGTCATGAGGCAGCACTAATCAGGAACTCTGTTGAATTTAAAAATGTGGTAGAGCAATGGAAATCAGACATCATCCTCATCAACTGAATTCATTAAAGCTTCAGGCTTACTAAGGTAAAAACGTTGAGAATTTGGCCAATTCAGTGCTTCAGCACCACTTGCACCGAAGCGCTAAATTGACTGAGGTGTCTTTCCTACTCAGTTTGGCTCCAGCACGGCCTCTGAGCAGTGACAAGCATTGGGTGAGTTTCTGCAGGTATTATTTTAGAGTGATTTTCTCCAAACTCCTCATTGCACCATGCTTTAATATTTATGGAAATGTATCTACAAAACATGTAACCTCTTATAAATTTCCATGGTGATGTCTGTGTGAATACTTCTAACTTCAGAAGTATTTGTTAATTTTCATGACAAAAAGGTTTTGCAATCACATTAAGTGCAAGAATTTTGACATGAAAAAGTTATTCCTCTCAAAGAGATGAGAGACGTGCAAATAAGGTTCTGAATGGACATGCTGTCACAATTTTACATGGAACATCAACAATACATCCCTAGAATAATATGCTTTCATTTTATCTTTTATAAGTTCATAAAATATTCATCTCCTTTCCCAGCCATGCTGCGAGATCAATCTCAGCAGCACTGTTAGTTCATATGAAATGTAAAATGAAACCGATTATAAACATGAAAGAGGAAAGTTTCATTTTGTCTAATCCAAGGGAAATGAAAACAAGGCAAGGAAAAAAGAATTCAGGCAATACATGCACCATGGTGGTGGAGAAGTCATCAATTAAACCCAGGCTCTTACCCAACCACTTTATCTGCTATTTTTCAGAATACCAACCACCACTCAGCAGCGGTAATTCACAGTGAGCCTCACACTGTAACAGATACTTGTAACTGTGCTATCTTTCTACTGTCAGGACAAATTTAAAGGATTCTTTTCTGATAGGGCATTGTGTGCAGTTTTGTTTCTGTGTTATTCTGTCTTCTACTGTGGTTATTTACTGGGATGCAATTTAAACTTGCATTGCTGTAGAAAGAGGCTAACATTTGTTTATTTCAATGGCTCTTTCCAAATTTATTTCGACAGACTGTCTCCAGAAGTTTGTCCCTGGGGAAGTTTTTGACCTCCAACAAATTTTCTATATCTCACCTTAACCAACTCATGAGCAGCTAGCAAGAGCAACATGGAAAGTATACAATACCAGAGTTTGACAGGAAGTATACAATACCAAAATTTGATAGGAAAAGACGAAAGTAACTGGGAAAGATCACATTTAAAACAAAAGCCAATACAGAGATGAGCAGGAGAGAACAAAATGTTTCCTGCAATCTTATAAACCTGTTGTAAACAATACTATTTAGATGAACTTCAGTCTTTGATTTTTCTCTGCTCCCAGAAGTTGCATTTATCATTCACTACTGCCATGGAGACCACTTTCTTCACATGCAGAAGTGATGAGATTTGACCTCTGCAAGAGGTATTGCCAAAACAGAAATCCTCCAACGGGTTGAGACAGCTGCGTATTACCCATTACTTTCCATTTTAGCCAGATGTATGATTTACAAAATGTTGAAGTTTAAAATAAAGTAACAAATTATTTTGAAGCACTGATGACCAAAACTATGGAACATTTTGGTCTAAGACAAATAAAAACCCAACAGAATGCACACAATAGTTCTTCTTTTGCTCTGTAGTATAATAAAACATGTACTTTTTTATTAAACTTGAGAATTTGAAGGACTTGAGAGAAGAGCTTTTAGATAAATTGCCTGAGGTTTTAGTCTTTCTGAAGCAAGTATTCTCAAAAGCTGCAGCCAGGAAATGGGAAAATAGAAATAACTCTAGGTTCATACAAGTAAAACTAAGCTCATAGAAGACCTGTGTGACAGTAGTAAATGTGATAACAAATTTCTAGTGGTTTTTTTGTGAAATTTGCAGCTGAGAAGGTTAGGAATTTTAAGATTTTATCCAAAGAAATAACAGACTTGGAATTTTCTCAGAATCCCAGGAAGAACATTTAGAGCTCCAAGCAGAAGAAATCAACTAAGACACTCTAGAGCTCTACTGATGGGAAGACAAGCTATTACAAACTTTTTGGGCAACTAAGGGCATAGGGGAAATATTTGTGAATTTGGGTTTAATCATCTGAATTCCTGGTCCTAGATGAAAATATGTCCTGTTATGAATCTTTATTGCAGTGTTGAGAAGCTTATATAAGAATAAAGGTTGGGTAGCTGACATGCTAAATAGAAAACCGTAGAGAAAAGAGGAATTATGCCCATACTAAAATGGAAAAAATAAGAGATAGCAATATCACGTAGTTATCATCCAGTCACACAGGAAGCATGTACTAAAGAATGAAATTTAATGTCTTCTGAGTTCAAGTCCAATGTTACAAACACAATTACAAGGCAGAGAACTCCATTCTTGCATAAATAATAGAAGGTAATGGATACATTTTCTTTTTATCCCCTTTGGCATGTGCAATACATCATTTTCTGTTTGAGGAATTCACTTATCTAAAAACATGGCATATTGCAAATAAAACCAGAATTCAGTTACTTTTTAACTGAATCTGTAATGTTACAGTAGGAAGGATTCCTTTCCAGCTACCAAACATAATTATTTATGAAGTCTCACACTTCAGCTTACTCATGTGCTCAACTTTACTCCCAAAAGTACAGTGACTTACTGGTTCCTGTGTTTACAGGCTCAGGATTTCAAGGAATAATAAAGGCATTTGTGTTGTTTGGTGAATGTGTTTCATTACGTGCTGTTGTTACTTTTACTCCCAGGAAATCCCTTGTGTTAGATCCCCTTACACACTCAGTTCACATGTCCTCCTGGGACGAACCAATGGAAGGGACTAATAGAAAGATCTCGGCAAATCACAAAGTCCTTCTCAAGCTCTTCGGGGGCCAGACAGTAAATCTGCTCACTGACGCCCTCAGCCACATGCTGGGACACTTGCTCTGTCAGAGACAAGAATAATCTTGTTGCACAGATACCTCTCTACCCCTGTAAAAATGAAACAAAATTACCTGAAATGGTGCAAAGAAAACTATGCATTTCTGATATTACTGCCCTAGGCCCTAAGCACATAAGCCAGTTATGATATGATGGCAAAACTTTACCCACATACAGTCAACTCAAAACTCTAAAATCTTGTGCCTCCTGTAAGAAAATGCTGCAGAGAAACACTGTATCCTTCAGCCCTCCTTTAATCACAATATCCTTCACTCTCTCCTGATGTTAAAAGCTATGACCTGCCATTTTACTCACCAAGTTCTCTTGGTCTCTGAACCTGAAAACTGCCATCCTTTCCTGACATGGGGATCCACTAACACACAGGTCTGCTTTGGGAAAACTGTTCAGGCTTCTTCCATCTAATCTCCCATTTCTCTGCCAAACTGTAGATGCCTGTGCTGGGGTCTGTCGGGCTCGCATTGCTGCCCACCTCCAGAAGGCAAAGTTAATGCCCCTGGAACACCAATACCACCACCTCTACATGGTATTATTTTAGATTAATACAACTGCAGTTAGACATGAAAGGCTTTTTCAGCTGGATTTGTCCATAGCACATGTGAAATCAGAAATGCTCTACCCATTACCTACTGTTAATGTCATCTGTCTTAAAATGGTAATGAGCATTTAAAAAATTCTGATCAATAAATTACTAGAGACTCCTAAGGAATTGAAATGTAACAGCCACAGGATGCCCTTCCCCCATTTGGGATATTTCCAATATTTCTTGACATATTTATTAAAAGCTGCATTTCTGGCAGATGTCCTAGTGCTGTACATTTATTGTGGTAAACATGGAGTTACTTAAAAAATTATTTTAATTATAAGACAAATCAACAACCACAATACTATGCTAGCAGAATGACTATAAATTCTAAATTAAGAAATGGTGACCACTTCAGTAGAGTGGGCTTCAGTAGAGCAGATGACTCAGCAAAGAAGTGATTTTGGTAAAATTTGTGAGTTATGTCTTGTATTTCTCTTTCCAGCCATTTGCTTCCTACCCCATTTCTGAACTGAAACAAATTGAAAAGGCAGGGCTACGGAGAGACAAACGTACTGACACTCTTGCTCTCTTTCCAAATGCCTTACTCTCTTTTTGTCCAGACCAGAGACCCTGCTCCCTAATGACAACAGGACACTCATGATGGTATTTGGAAAAGGAGACCATTACATAACCCTTGTCCCATCTTTCCAGCTCCCCTCCCATCTTCAGCTGTCTGTACTTATGTACCTCATGTTTCCATATATGTGGGGTCTTGGTTCTCTTTATCCTTTGAGCTCACTTTTGTGAAGCCACCCACACACAGTTTTGCATTTCTGACCAGGACTCCCCCAGCAAAATAGGTGAAATGACTTGCAGAATACAGACGTCAGTAATTTTTCAATGTTTTCTTCCCCTCTGCATGTGTCTGTTCCACCTCGAGAACACAAGTAATTCTGAGGAAAAATGAACTGAAGAATCCTGGTTTCCCACAGACTTACAGTGAGGCTGATAATGAGCTGTAATTGAAACTTTTCTCATTACCAAGACATTTATACGGTCTCTCAACCATGTGAATCACTGTTTAATAAGAGGCAAGTTCATGTTACAGCCTTTGGGACATTTATAGGATCTCTCAGCCCTACCCAGCTGCCTGTTTTCATGAAATAACTTAATTATATTTGAGACAGATTTGGGTGAAACTGCCCAACAGCTTCAAAAGTTATTGGAGAAGTAAAGGAGACACAGCCAAGCATGATAGCCTGTTTCCATAGAAACCAAGAGGAAAAACAGCAGTACAATTTGAAAAATTTCATTGCAGAGTCACTTTAATTGAAATTTTAAAAATATCTGACCATCTTTAAATCACATGCCATAACACAAAGTACATTTCTCCTGCCTTATCCCATTTAATACCCTGTCTACAGACCCCTGCCTTCATGTCTCCTGCTCTCCTATATCCTGCAAGCACAAAAACTACACAGCTTAAAGTCAGGATGTTATTCTGCCTCTATTTTGTCAACCTCGACTTCGGATGGAAACTGTATTTTTAGTCAAGGCAAGTTTCCCAGAAAGACATACCAATTGCTACAGTCCATTGCTCTCACACCTGTGGCATACGACAGTACTAAATAAATGGAGAGCTCACGTGAGGAGTGAGCTACAGTATCACCGGCTGAACAGTGTATCCCACTGCTGGGGCTCTAGGGAAGAGCTGCAGGTTGGAGTGTGGGTCTTTGGCCACTTAGGACAAGTAGCAGCAGGCAACCTGTGCAACGGTGGTGAACACCTGCTGGGTGACAGTCAGTAAATTAATGGAAAGAACTGCCATTTCTCTCTTCGTCATATCCTCTTCAGGTGAAGCACCCACCTGAGGCATCAGCTCTGGCCACAGCAACCAGCGTTAACGATAACGCCCATGTGCAACTCAATAAACTGGGATTTCCGCGTGGAGTGAAACCGCTCTGCAAACGTCCGTGACACCGAGATCCTCGAAGGAAACAGGTGTCGCTTGGTTTTGTAGCCACGGGCCCGAAGCCCAACTGCCTTTGGTCCTTCCCGGCCTCGAGCAGAGCTCCTGGACCGCAGGACCCTTCTCCGCTCCGGCTCGGGCAGCTCCCCCAGCCGCCGTGGGCCAGCGACGCCGTGCCCCCGCACGGTTCGAGGCGCTGCCGCTCGCCTCGCTGCTGCAGCGCGGGGCGGTGTCCGGCCGGGGCGGCGCCGGGCAGTGTCCGGCCGGGG
>WEKY01031538.1:78104-99244 GCA_013390045.1 Picathartes gymnocephalus
CGCCGCGGCCGTCCCCTCCCTCCCGCTGCCTCCCTCCCTCCTCCCTCCTGCCAGTTTCTCTACAACTAGTGCATCCACGCGCAGGCAGGGTCCGGCCGCCGCGGCTGCCATGGATATCAGCTAAAGCCGGGAGGAGCGGGCACAGAGGCGCTCCCCGACCCCGCTCGCAGCCCGCGGCGCCGCCGGGCGGCACAGCCGCGGCCGCTCCGCCGCCCCGAGCCTGCCCGGAGGAGCGCGGCTGCCCCGGGGAGGGGGGCAGAGAGGGAGGGAGGGAAGAAGCACAGACTGCAGGGAGGGAGTCGGGCAGAGCATCCCCACGGCAATGTCCAAGGGCTTGAAGAAGAAAAGCCACTGGACGAGCAGAGTCCACGAGATCGTGATCGTGAGGAACCCGGAGGGACAGCTGGGCTTCGAGCTGAAGGGGGGCGCCGAGAACGGGCAGTTCCCCTACCTGGGGGAAGTGAAGCCCGGTAAGGTGGCCTATGAGGGTGGCAGCAAGTTGGTGCCGGAGGAGCTGCTGCTGGAGGTGAACGAGACCCCCGTGGCCGGGCTCACCATTAGGGATGTGCTGGCCGTGATCAAGCACTGCAAGGACCCTATCCGCCTCAAGTGCGTCAAGCAAGGTAAGGCGAGCATGGGCCCCTCTCTCTTCCCACCCCCTGGGGGCCGGGGCAGGTCTAGGGGAGCGGCGGGGGAGCAACTTTGTTGCTACAGTTTGACTTTCCCCCTCCCCGCCGGAGCCGCCCCCTCCCCGGCGGCGGGGGGAGGATGCGAGCGGCGCTGCGCGGTACCCGCAGCCGGGCGAATTAAATGTGCGTCAGTGACAGCGCTTCGCCATGCCGGAGGGGGCCGGCGGCAGCACCCCCTGCAGCCCCGGGCTCACGGGGACGGGTGCCCGNGCCGCCCCTCCGGCTGCGGCTGGCGCTGCCGAGGGGCCGGAGCGGCGGCCGGGGCCGGCTGCGGAGCGGGGCTTGCCCTTGACTTCGCCCCTCTCCGGGCGCCTGGGCGTGGGGATAGGGGCTGCTGCCGCGCTCCGCGTCCCTGGTGGCGCCCAGGGTGGCTTTAGCATCTCTTAAGTGTCATTAGCAGAAAAGTCATTCATTTGATCCCTGGTGAAAACGATGGCTAATCCCAGGGAACGGAGAGCTCAGAGCAAGTGACAGGACAGGCAGAAAGAAACTTTTAGGAGAGAATGGCATACTCTTGCCTCGCCTCTGTTTCTCTTATTTATTTTAAAGTACTATAATAGGTTAATGCGTTTCCAGGAAAGTCAGTAGAGAAGAGGCGCTACAGATGCTGTTTACATGTTTGTTTCTGTCCTCTTTAAACTATGCTGAGTTGAGCTCTCTGCAGCCGAACGCTTACGAGGAGGTTTCTGCTACCCCAGCAGCATGTCTAGAGCACAGGAGCTGCTCTAGGAACCGCGTCTGTAGGTGCTCCTTGGCTGTGGGTGGTGCAGCGGCTGTAGGCGTATCGCTCCAGTACGCATTCCAGCCGGGCAGTGAGCCGAGCCATTGAAAACTTGGGAATTTCTGCGGTGGGAAGTTTTTAGATAGCACGCATCAGAGGCGCTTGTGCTCTGCAACTATAGCCATCAGCCTGTGCTCAGAGGACACAGAGGAGAGTCTCTCTGACATTGGGTATAATTTGGCAATTTTACTTCCTCTTCGTAATTGACGGTTTATTGTTTAAGGTATAATTTGTGATACTTCTGAATGCTTAAAGAATATGCTAATTAATAGTTTATCCAAACATGACAGAACCAGTAGAAAGAATGTTATTTCCACGCAGGCCTTCAGAATGTACTTTATGATATATTCAGTTATTTCCATGAGGTCAAGCCTTTAAATACAGATATGATCTGGGATTTTTTAATTTGTCCTTATGGGTAAATTGTGCAATATGCTGTAGATCATATCTTGACAGGCTATGCAGGGACACACCAGTTCATGTGATAAGTAAAGATTAAAAATAAGTATAATGGATTCTGTCTTGGCACTGTAGTGTCATCTCTGGGCACCTGAACTCCAGGAAACCTGCTCTGTACTTTCCTATTTTTATTAATAATTTTAGTGTGAGTGGTCTTACTGTGACTGGATTAAAAAAAAAAAAAAAGCAGCAGTTGAAGTGTCAAGAAGATGAGGGCAGATTGTCTGTAATCAATTTTTTTTTTTTCCAGAAATCCTGTCAGTTCTTTACAATAAGGCAAATTTAAGGTTACTTTGAGTTGCTATATTAAACAGTCTCTCTCCCATATCTTGACTGTTTTTCTGATATTTCTCTTTAAGTCAAGGCAACCGCTAGTGATTCATTAATGTGTGCAGCCTTAATAAATTTCCTGTCTGTGAATTAGGGACATTAGTCAGGCTTTTAGTCTGGGAATTAGTGCAAATTTCTGCATGAGACATAAAGGATTAATTCTGAATTCTACCTATGTATCTATACCTGTATCTATACATATCTGAGGAGTTTCAGTTCAGTATGTTAACTCACTACAGTTTTAATGCAAGTTCTGAAAACACTGGCCACATGACTGTGTGCTTGGAAATGACAGTTCAGCATAGATTCCTGGACTGAGAAAGACTTCCTGGCGGGAATGATATTTCATGTGCTCCAGCATCCTTTACACCAAAGAAAGGCCTTCTGGATCCAACTTCCTATTTGAAAACAAACAAAAAAAAAAAAGGTCAATGATTTGTGCATTTTACTACCTGACTCCTCCTTCAAGTGTCAGCCAGTGTAGTCCCTGCACCCCTCGGTGACAAGGCACAGGCAGCCACACTACAGCAGTATTACTATTCCCTAACAGTGCTTTGCAGCAGTGTGTAGGAGAGAAAAGGCTCTGCTATGAAATCTTTATATGTTTTTGTAACTGTTGTACTCCTTTTAATTATAAAGCACCTTTAGTGTGCTGGGACAAGGTTAATGACTCCATTATCATTGTTTCCGCATAACTTATCAATGATATCTCTGTCAATTAGAATAGCATGACCTTGAATGCACCATGTGACTGTAGCTGCTTCTTCAGTGCTGCCTAGGAATGAAGTGAGAGAGAGAAATGTGGAGGTAGGACATGACTATTTATAATGTGATCCTTAAGAGACTGTGAGTATTTCTCTTGTGTGAAAGTTTTGACAATTCAGCAGTGAAAATTCACTTGTAAATGAAATCAGGGAATGGCTAATTTAAGAATTAGCTGTTTTGAAGTATAGAAAATAAAGGTACTTTCATGATTTTTCATTATGTTATGTTTGATTAAACAATCCCTTCTATAAAATTATTAAATACTTCATCATTTATCACATTACTAGATGAAGTACTTCTTTTGAAAAGACTGATGGAATACTGCTGTTTTGTGTTAGCTAAACATCTTGAGTTATAAAAACCCCAAACATATAATGTAGGAGTTGCTGCATATTATGAGGAGGAGTAAACTTCATGAGAAACTGATTTGCAGTTCCATGATATGATTCAACATGAATTCTCCTAAAACACCTAATAAATAGGGTTTTAATGCAGGAAGTTATGCCTCGTTTTGCAAGGGGAGAAGACTGTAAGAATCATTATTATTATTATTATTTAACCTTAATTGTAAGAGTTCACAAAAAAGTATTCCTTGGAGACTATTTCCTGTTTGGGTTTTTTTTGTTAGGTGTTTTGTTTTGGTTTTTTTTTGCAAGCCACTTATTGTGCTACTGTTGGCAGAATCACAGAGAATCTCTAGAAACACATGAGATGAAATCTTGGTCCAGGTGAAGTCAAAGGCAAAGCTGTCCTTGACATCAGATAAAGAAGGCAGGGTTCCCTCTACAAAGCCCCATGTTTTTTTTAATATATGCCCTTCCAATGAGAGGATTGTATACAGCAGTTACTTTAGTCAGGTGTATTGCAAATGTACATTCTGACCTTCTGCTCTCTCGGGTGAGGAGAAGTCTTGTACTGTTTCTTAAAGAAATACTTCTGAATTTAAAATGTGTTTGTTTTTACATGCAGAACAGTTTGGATTAAGTGCTGTCTTCTTCCCACACATGTTCAGATGCGTAGTTGTAAAAGGAGCAGTGGGTTAAGGAAAGGCATCTTAATTTGGATAAGCAATCACATGTGAAAGAGTCATATGGGGAGCAGTGTTGCCTCCAATTCCATTCTCTGTTCATCGGTGCTGTCTCAGATGCACAGTAATTCCCATCAGTGGCTGACACAGGTCTGTGCTGTGCACACACTCACACCTTGAAGGGGTACAGGAACAGCCCACTTGGTTGTACTGCATAAACCAGGATCTTTATTCTTTACATGGAGTTACAAACTTCCACAGATGCCCTCAGCAGAATCCCAGTGAACAGTCTGAAAACATGGATTTCAGAACTCAGGATCATTACAATGGATTTTGTCCTGGAGCTCCTGCCTGATGTGTCTCTTTCTCAAGGAAAATGGTTTGGATGTGTTAAGTAACCAGGTGATCTGACCAACTGAGCAATTTAATATATTTTTAGAAGTATTTAGTGGTATGACTATATGAAATATGAATTACACAGACACTTTATATGGACACTTTCTAATGTGTCTTATCTGACTCTAAATAGTCAGACTTTAAGCGTCAACCCCTAGTTCTTTACCTCCTTATGCAAAAAAGGCATTTAGTAAGGAGGAACTAAAAACCAGTTTAATTTTCTCAGTCCAATCATTTGCTTAATAGTAAGCATATGCTAGAATGTTTTGCTGACTATGCTGACTTGGGCATATTTTCAAGTGCTTTCCAAAAGGTTTGGACCCTCATTAGGATGGATATAAGAGCAGCCAAGTTTGGGCAGACTGCATCCTCCACATCCTATTCCTGGTGGCCATGACTGTGGTTTCTGAGCAAAAACTAAAAGGACAGGATGGTACTGTCCCAGCACCCAATGATTTGTGGCTAAGGGGTTTAGTAGCCTTGTAGTGGTTTTTCTTAATGGGTTCATCCATAACTTTGCAATTAAAACCTGGCTAAACTCAAAAAAATCTCTTTAGAAGTCTGTGACAAGCCTTTTGACATAGAAATACAGGAACACTGTGATTTTCCAGAGTTTTGCCTGCACGTGTAAAAACCATGTTAGCTAGTTAAAATGTTAGTATTTTATTAGAGTTTTTCATAAACATATTCCTATGTATAGTTATGGTTTTTTTAAATTTCTCTTGTTATGTCATAAATAATTGTCTTCCACATTCATTAAATCACTCTGTGCATACAGATAGTCTTTTGATGTTTTTTATTCCTAAATATCACTATACACTATATTCCAATATTGCAATGTTGGATATAGTCATCTTCACAAGAAGAACAGTATTTTGCAACAGAAAACTACATGATTTTCCAGAACAAAAAAAATCACAAGGGTCTTGCAAAAGCAAACTCAAAGAACCCTGAAAACCTGCATGGTTGTACGTTTCTCTGTGACTTTTGCGTAGATAATATATGAAAATAAACTGTACTTCAGACCGACTCTTCTTCCCTAATTTATGCTCCTTAGGATTTTACTGACTCCTGAAATTAAATTCAGGGTTCTTTTTTTACCATTACTTTATGTTATTCTTATGCTTGTCCATCTTAATTTAAAGACCATTGAAGCTGACTTCTGACTCATGTAGCTTGTGATTTATTCTTCAGCTCCTCCAGAGAGCTTGTGATGTTTCATGTCAGGGACTCTGTTCACTGGCAGTAGAATTATATTCATCAGTCTTTTTCCTTCCCTGAGAATTACAAATGTGCCATTAAAGGATAGGGCCATGACTTTGTTAGTGCATCATTTCCTTGAAGAAATTAAATAATTGAGACTGCTCTGCTTAGTTCTGTTTAGTCACATAAGGTAAAGTTAATTTTACAGGAAGACTTGTCCGTCTGTTGATACTGTTGACATCAAAGCAAAGTACTGGTGTGAGGGGGTGGAATTGTATCTGACTTCCTTTATGCATCGTACAACCTCACCTGCATAAATTCAGCATTTCACGAGCGATACGGATTCTGAGCTTTTGCTTTCAATGGTCGTGATCTTCTCCTTGCTCTGTATAGGTGAGGAGCTCCTTTCATGACATGAAAGATGCTATAAATTATTCATCTACATAATTTTTATATAAGAAGTGGTATGTACATGGAGAAAGTAATCCTTCAAAAGGGATTTATGGGAGGAGGTGGTCACAACTGTGATTTAGAAAGGGTGATGAAGAGGAAAGTGCTGCAATAGTTGTAGAAGCAGATGTTTCTTGTTCTGCTCTTCTTCATGGTGCTATAAACAAATAAAAAATAAAGGTTTTTGGGTTTTTTTTTTTGTTTTTTTTTTTTTACTGGGGAGCATCAAGGCAAAGTTCAAAGAACAGTGATATTCCCTGACTGTGTTAACATTCTGGAACTAATTTTTTTTCTTATGTACCTAGGTGTTTATAAATATAAGAATATACATTAAAAATTACATAATCTTTGGCTTTTTTGAGTCTGGTATGAATTTTCATCTGTAGGTTGAGATTGTGTAAGAATTTGTATAGTATTGCTGCACAAGTGTTTCAGTACTATACTCTAGAATGTTTTTCATTCAAGTTTTGGTGCCAATATATATATGATAGTTAGAATGAACGTGTTCATTCTGGTGGCCAGGCAATGTACAGAATGGCCCAGGATTCTGCAATAGGAAGCAAAATAATCATAAACATTAGAATAACGTTGCCTATCCTAGTAGGTGCAGTCTAGAACACAGTTGGAAGGTACTGATTTCAGAAGCAAAGTGCCTGTCATTGGGTTTTGTTGCCGAATACCATTGCAGTGCTGGCCTTAACATCATAGAAATCTAAGAAGGTGCCATAGTTTTCTGGCCATTTGTTTAGTTTTCTAACTGTAGGCTGAAACTACCCAATGAAAAGTGGAATGGTGGGCAGAAGCAAGAGAAAAGAAAGATACTTAAGGGCTTTAACAAAAATTGCTCAGCATTCCTAAACTGGACAAAAATCCTTGTTGATAAATTATAATCTCAAAAACAGTACTTATGGTTTGAATGTTCTTTTAATGTTTACCTAAAATCTCTCATTTCTTCAAACCTGCTATCCACAATTTGGAGCCTTCGCTAGAAGCTGAGCTGAAAGAAAGCTATTGATTGTGTGTATCTGCCATGTATTTACATTTACATCCTTTTTACATTATTCTTGAACTCTTAGTCAGTACCTGCAGATTGCTAGACTCCAGAAACCTTAATCAAAAGGTAGCTTGCTGTCAACACAGCACTACCAGGTGTCTTCTCATTCATACATACATTATGATTAGGAAAATATGAATAATGGTGTTTCTCTCTGCTTATCAGCTTCAGACGTTTCTCCTGGGTGTCTGTGATTATTTCCACAATGCAGGAATTTGAGACAAAGGAAAGTAAGGCAAGGAACAAAACGGAGAAAGTAAAATTGTGTGAAAGTTCCAGGAAATAAAAATTTAGAGATTTTTAAAGTACAGCATTACTGGTTTTAGGATTTACGTGTTCTGTCATATTCAAGAGAGTGTATGGCCCTGTGCCTCCAGCACAGGAAAAACCAGCACAGTTAACATGTGTTTCCTCGTTCTTAGTTTCTCAAAACATGTTGAAATCGCAGAATACTTTAGTTTGGAAAAGACCTTTAAGATCATTGACTCCAACCATTAACCCAGCACTGCCAAGTCCACCATTAAACTGTAACCCTAAGTGCCACATCTCCAGGGCTGGGTGGCTCAACCACTTTCCTGGGCAGCTTGTTCCAATGCTTGACAATGCTTGCAGAGAAGAAATTTTTCCTAATATGCAACCTAAACCTCCCTTGTGCAACTTGAGGCCATTTCTTCTTGTCCTATTATTTGTTACTTGGGAGAAGAGGCTGACCCCCACCCAGCTACACCTCCTTGTTGTAGAGAGTGATAAGGTGCCCCCTGAGCCTCCTTTTCTCCCGGCTGAATACCCCCCACTCCCTCAGCCGTTCCTATTTGGATTTGTGCTCCAAACCCTTCCCTCCGCTGCCCTTCTCTGGACATGCTCCAGCACCTCAGTATATGTCTTGTAGTGAGGGGCCCAGAGCTGAAAACACAAGATGATTGATGAAGATATTAAGCAGGCCTGGCCCAAATCCTGGTCCCTGGGGAGCCCCACGGGTGACTGCCCACCAGCAGGATGTAGCTCCGTTCCCCCCACTCTCTAGGCCCAGCCATCCAGTCAGTTTTATATGCAGCAAGTGGTGCACCTGTCTAAGCTATGACCAACTGGTTTCTCCAGAATAATGCTGGTCTAAAGCTGTCCCTCTAAAATACGCACAATTAACTCATTTTAAAGGAAAAAATAGCGTTCCTCCTTCTTAAGCTGAAAGCATGAGTTATTCTTAACATGTCTGTGTTTCTGTCCCAAGTTCTCATGAAAGCAGGGTGAAACAATGGTGCTGCCTGAGAAGTGGGGGAGAAACACAAATTTGTGTAGGATTTTCATATGTTTGTGACATTCCTATAAAAAAAGAGATTTACCAGGTAGTGTTTTGTTATGGACAGAGCTTCATGCTGGGTTCCTTGCTGCTGAGGCAGCACCTTAGCCTCACTGGCTCTATTTCTGCATCCTTCTTCTCTGGTACTGAAACGGTTGTGGTGTCATGACCATAAACACTAAGTCATTACTGCACCTTTCTTTTCAGACCTCTAACCTTGGGAAGCAAGGGCAACACTTCACGTATTCAAAACCATGTGAAAATGGAATTAAAATACCAAATGTGCTTTTGTGTTATAGTTTTCAGACAAGACAAACTGGCTGCTGCCACATCTATAGATTAAATAATGCCTCTGTATATACATTTCTATATAATGTTTCTGTTGCTTTCTTCAGCCATCCTTGGTTCAGATCAGTGTAGTCCATACATTTGCAAACCATGGAGCCCAGTCTGCCACCAACATTCTTCCTTCTTGCCTGCTCCATGCCTTTTGTGCTTGTGAAGACCTTCCTGTGTCGCTGGAATTCATCTTGAAGCTTTCAAGTAGCTCATCGTTCAGGTCTGGCATTAGCACCAGCTGGTTTATTCTGCCAGTAAGACATTGCCACCCTCTGTGCTTGAGTTCACTTCAGAAAGCATCCAGAAACTTGTTTTGACACAGAATTCTGGCATTCCATGATTCTAGATCATGCCTGTTCTGATGGGAGAAAGCCTGGTATGGCAATCTCCCATTGTCCCTGGTCTGGGGGATACGTGACACAGCCTTGACAACATATGGTAGTCTCTACAGCCAGTGATGGCAGTCATTTCACTGAATTATCCAGAATTATTAAATTGTTCACAGAGGTCACAGATTACTACACTGAGGTCCAGGGTTTTTCTTTGACAGTCTGTTAGGTCAGACACTGAGGACAAAATTGAGATTGCTCACTCTCTGCAGAGTCATAGTGTGTTTGTTTTTAAAAACTCTGAAGAAATATTTTGTCCTCATTATGCAGGAAAAAAATTTTAAAAAACCCCTAGAAATAGACTTCATCGTTACAAGTAGTCCTCATAGATTCACTATACATAGCAGAACAATGGAAAACAGTGGTGGAATATAATGAGCAAAATTTTCTACATTATGCTAGCAAGTACATTGTGTAGCTGTGTTAATGTAACATTAGTATTCCAGAGTGGAAATCCTTCCTGCAAACAGGTACTAGTTGTCTTTTATTACTTATCTATTTAATGGTATCTTTGTATCTCATATTGTCCTTCCATTTGTCAAAAAGAAATGTGCAAAATGGTTTTTTAAACTGCACATTTTAAGATTCTTTTTGTAATATATGTATTAAAAAAAGTCAGCTTTTTTCCTTCATGCCAATCATGAATTAATCTGCATATTTCTGATAAAATATTGCCATTTCATAAAACAACACCTAACCTGTCCATAATTGGGGCATCAGTCTCATTCCAGACATCCATTTCACATGTAAGTTCTTATAACACACACCTTTTTTTTTTTTTCTACTGAAACTTAGACTGAAAACTGATTAACAGTCCTATTTGTCCCCCATATGAGTTATACTGAATAGTTTCTATCATGTTACATTCTCACAGCTGATTCTTTAACTAGTATGAAATGGAATGACTGTGTTCATTTCTGTTATTCCCTTACTAAGTCCTTCTTTGTGCTAAATCTGCATTAATAAATGTCACATAAGCCTCTCACATGCTTCCAAAATGTTATGTTAGTATAAACAAATATTAATCCCATTATATTTTAATTCTCTGTCCTTGTTTTTTTTTTTTGTTTTTTTTTTTTTTTTTTTTTTTTTTTTTTTTTTTTTATAGAACAAAGTTNTTTTTTTTTTAATAGGAACAGCAGTTTGTATTTCAAAGTGTTGCAGAGTTCTGTTGCTACCGTAAAAAGCTAAAAGATCATGTAGGTGCTCCTATAATGGAGTTGAAATCCTTGTGAAATGGGAAAGGGAGCAGCTGCTGAACTCTTGTATCAGACTTATGGAGGAGCTGTACACTTCTTCACCTTAAACTATTGAGTGCTCTGCTCAGATAAAGTGTAATTACCCCCCAAATTCCCTGTTCAGCCACTACACTACTCATTTGGAAAACTCTCCTCGAAGCTCGGGCCCATTGGGATGTCTGTTCTGCACTTCATGATATTATGTGGTTTGCTCTGACCTCTCTTCATTTTATATATATATATGTATATATGTATATATATATATATATATATATATACTAATTGTTTTTACTGGTATTTCTGATTCTCGTTCCATGTGGGTTTGTTATATCTGCCTGTTGTCTCATGCATGAAATCCGAAAACTCGTGGTGAGAGAAACTGCCTTTTTGTTGTAGCAGCTAGCATGACAATTTCAAGTTGGGAGTCTCTCGTTTCCGTGGCAATGCAAGGAAGTATTCACATTAAATTCACAGTCTAACATAATGCATTTCTTGGAATTAGTTGCTGGAAATATTCTGTGTCATTTTAACATAGGATCTGTAACTCAAATTGATCATAATTCGGTCTTGGTGATAGAAGCTTTAAAGTGGACAAAAGTTGAGCAATTTTTTTGGATTTAAGACAATATAGTAGTTATTACTAATGTGGAGCTTCTATTATTGGTAGTGCTGGTCTGTTGTCTCATGGTTTTTCTAGTATAGCTACTGCTAGTGAAGCCTATTAAAAAAAAATCTTTGTTATATTGTGTACAGGGAATATGTTTCCTGAAGAATTTGGTTTTTCATTTTATCTGCTTGATTACAGATGTGGAAGAACATTTCTGCCCTGTAAACTTCTAGAAGAATTACTGGAATTTCTGATAAGCCAGTAAAAAGAGCTTTTTCAACACTCACTCTATTTGGTCATTTTCCAGTAAAAATAGCATAAAAGATTTCAGGAAAAGAATCCATCACAGTACTGGAGGTTTTGTTAAGAAAATAAAGTAAAATCAAGATGTTGGCTTTGTTTAATTAAAATTAAAAGTCAGTAATTGAAATACCAATTAAAACGTCTCCTGGAGTCATATTTATGTTGAGTTTTTATGTTAAGCCTGTGATACTTTTGTACTAAAATAGTCTTCAGAACAGAAGAACCCGTAAAACTTAAATATGCCACTTTTAAATATATGTGAAATATCGTATGGGTTTGTGTACAGTTAATCTGACTTGCAGAAGTGTAACAGCTGCTTTGCCTTGATAGGGATTCATGTCTGTGCCTGTGCTTTAGGGGTAGTGAAATTGATGTTTCTAACTATAAAAGTCAGAGAAGCTGAAGGTTTGGGTCTTTTTGTTTGGTGGGGTGTCTTTTTTGTTTTTGGTTTGTTTGTTTGTTTTGAGGGGGGGGGTTTGTTGGTTTGGGTTGGGTTGGGTTTTTTGCATATTTGGGTCCCAATTGGATTTACTACTTTTCTATAACTATTTTTTTTTCTACATTTTTTTCTAGAACTAGTACTGCTCTAGTCATCTCGTGCTGTTCTAGAAAAGTAGTAAATCCAATTAGGACCCAAATAGTGTTCTTTTGGGTGAATATTAAGAAGATTTCTGGTAAGTAGTAAGCTACTTTCTCACTAATTGCTGTAGGAACAGGTTGCATGAACTACAGAATTCCTCCCTCTCTATCTGTGCACTGCTGGCCAGCTTAGCAAGGAGGATGCTGCTGAGTAAGGGATTTGCAGCTGGGACTAAAACAGAAGTCTTCACTTGTATCCCTTTAGAGACGAATATTGGCCTTGTTATTAGACTATCTGAATAGCTTCTAGATTCTAAAAATCATTTACAAAAAAACTTTATTCAGAGTTCTCAGACTGGGAGTTATTCTTGATGCCCTCAGGTACCTCCATGAATTTCAGCGTGAGGAAGGAAACTGGGACTGCGTAAAACTTCCTTCCCTCTTTGGTCTCCTGACCTAGGCTATAAGATGGAGTTCTTAGAAACCCTTGGGAAATTGCTGAGTTTCACAATCATGACTTTTGTCCTCTTTTTTATGATTTTTTTTGTCTGCTTGTTTTTCATGTTTTTAATGAAATTTATTTCATTATTAAAGCCTGTCTAGCTTTGTAGGAAGAAAGGGTCCTTCTAATATGTATGGTTTGCTCATATAACTGCTACTCTATTTCTCCAATGTAATTGCTTAGCTTTTTTCTTTTATTCTTTAAAAAATTAGTCTCTTACAACATGAATGTTGTTATTAGCCGATCAAGCCAACTGAAATGAGATCCCACAGTGACAGGTACTACAAGCTGGCAGTGGAAAACACTTGCTGCCATAAAGGGTTTATAAAGGCAAATCAGAAACAGAGGATAGGTAGGAATAGACAGAACCGCACAGTGGTGAAATGACTTGCCAAAAATCTCAGATCAATCAATAACAGAGTGGAGAACGCTGCAATGTAATTTAAAAGTCTATGCAAGCAGTACTATGTCCAAGTAAAGGCACACAAACCACAAAAAACCCCCCTCTCCTGTTCAATGAGAGTTTCTATTGATTGCTCAAGTAAAACATTTTTATAGGTATTTATTTTCTATTTTACATGACAAATCCCGTGTAAAGCAGAAGCTTTTCTAACAAAGAAGCACAAGCATGCAAAGGTACCTGCAGATGAGAGAGCGTGATGGTGTGTTTTCCCCTAAAATAGAATGTATTTCAGAAATATATTGGAAGTGGTAAAGTGTAGGAAACCAAAGTTATATACATCTATATATTTTAATGAGATATTTATGTTTGTTTGCAGTGCTAATTGGGCGAGTAGGTACATCAGTCACACTGTGTGAGACATTTATTAAAATACTTTTGGCCCGTTAAGCCACAGTTTGACAAGTAACAAATTTGTGTGGGGTTTCTTTTGGGGTGTTTATTCCTCCATCCATCCCCTTTGTCTACTTGTTTAAAACCTTTTGGAAATAGAAGTCCTAAAAAATGTTACCATAGGCAAAGTTTGATTTGCTGAGTGACACGTACAAAATAATTAAAAACCCAGTGGGAACCTCTAAGTTTTCACAGTGGTGGGGGACTTTTGGCTTCCCTGGGTGGCAGCTCCTTTCAGAGCCCTGGTGTTGCCACTTTTTGATCCAAACTGGACGGGGTTATTGGCAGAATCTTATATTTAGCCCAACTTGACATCCCACCAGATTAATAAGGAATTGTGAAGTGAGCCTGTCCTGATGTTACAAGGACACCTGGTAATCCCAGGCAGGGCTCTGTTGTTGCTGTGTCAGTGTGGTTGCACCAAAGGTTTGCTTTGTGGCTCTGTGCTTCTGTCCCTCTGTGAAGAGCTCTTGGTGCCTCTTTGGCTTTCACCTCCTCTTTGGCATCGGTTTCTCGTTTCTCACTGGAAACTGCGCTCCCACTCCCCTTGGAGAGGCTGGTGCGAAGGAATGCATTGCCTGCTATGCTGGCGTAGGTTTCACTGTCTAGAAGGTCTCTCTGTTCTCTTTCAGTGCCTGGGGCTGGCGTGGAGTTAAAGCAGTGATCAGTGAGAGGTCAGGGTAGGATTTAGCCTTGCACAAGCAAGGCTGCTTAGGTCTTGCTGAATTCACCTTTTGTTTTCAGGAGAAAGGAGTTGCGTAACATTAAGATGACATCTAGCTGAGGTTCTGCAATCCTTCTTTAATCCCCTTCTATATAGCACAGTACTTCTAGGTCCTCTAAACAGAGCTGGCACAAGCCAATGCAGCACATTCCTTTTTTTTTTTTCTGTTGAAGCACTTGTGTCCTTTTGACAGCCGTGCAGTCCTGTTCTGTGTGCAGCACCCATGATTATACAATTAGTTTGATAGGACTTTGGTCCTGAAGTTGATCATGAGCACACTGTTGCCTTGTTTGCATTATTAATTCATCAGGCTTTTTACAGGTGCAGTCATTGGTAAGTCTGAGGACAGAGGAAACCCTGAAAAGCTGATGTCTCCAGCTGGTGACCGAGGGCTGCTGGTTCACAGTGCATGGTGAAACTGCTCAGCAGTTTGCTGCAGAAAATGTATAGTGTTTTGTGTGGCCAGTATCACCAGGGAATAGGAGAGATGAGCTAGGCTTTGGCTCAGGCACCAGACTTACCGGTCCATACTCCTGTAAAGCAAAGGTCTAAGCAGTACTTGATGGAATAGCACTGGCATCATTCCCCTCCCTGGACCAGGTGTCCTGAATTCAGCCTGGGATCAGGCTGTTCAGGCATGCCAGGTGTCCTCATAGCAGAAGGTAAAAACACCTGTGCTTAAAGGATGCTGGGTCATTTTGCACTGGTGAATACTCATTTTCTTTTCTTATGCCCCTGTGTGTCTCCTGCTGTTCTCAGAAGGATGGGGTGGCTGAAGCTGCACAGAGTGCTGGGCCCAACCACATTCTGAAATAGATGATGGAGTAGTGCATTGCTGTCTGGGTGAGAGGGAACCTGAGCTTGACTTCTGGGAATGTGGTGTGGGGCAGCGTAACATAACATATGTCACTTGCAAGCAGGTGACCTGGATGGGCTCCAGTCTGACTCTCAGACTGTCCTGTGGACCAGGTCTGTACAATAATGTCCTTGGTGCAGGACTACGCTTGGGTATAAATTCCTCAACTGATGTTTGAAAGACTGCCTTTTTTCTCCTCCATTTTGTTTAGTAAAAGCACAAAATGAAACCAAATTCAGGTTGTTTTTTTTTTTAAAGCAGAATCCTTGTTTTCTGGCCAGTCTTTCTCAGCATAGTTTTATCTGTTTAACTCAAGAGCAAGTGCTTCCTGCTGCTTTGCCTGCTACACATTACACACACTGAGAAATGTCCTATCCACTCAATCACCAACTAGTTGCAGCTTTCCAGTTGCTGTTTGGAAGCCTTTCTAGCAAGAGACGACCCCATCACATCATGTTTATCTTCTAAGACCTGATGGATCACAGAACTACTGTGGCATTGTTCTCAATCAGAAGTTTATGCACATGTTTATTCACGTTTTGCCTGAAACCAGTATTATGTGTCAATGCTGAGAAGTGATTTCTGATCAAATCCAGGAGCAGCCAGGCCTCTGTGAGTCTATAGCCTTTTTAATTTTTTTTCCTCCTCTGGCTGGTGGCTACAGATAACTGCTGTCTCTTGAAAACATCCTGCAGTTAAGGAGGGTGAACCTGCACAGTATGATTTACACAGAAGTTTTCCAGAAGGGCAGCAGAATAGAGAGGGGGAAAGCCCCTAGCAAGATGTTTCACCCAGATTGGCAAGTCAAGGATCCCTCTTTGTATTTTAGATTTGTTTTACATATATTTTTCTGTTACAAGAAGCATATCTGTTGAATTTGCAGTAATTATTTTGTAAATCAAATAGTTAAATTTTATTATAATGTATAAATGACTTTACAAAGATCAGATTTTTTTTTCTGACTCTTTATTTCCCTTTATTACCCTAACCAGCACACTGCAAAGGCTGTGTGTTCAGCCCTTGAATTGTATGTGAAATGTATCTTCAATAGTAAATGGGACCTGTAGCAGAGAGGCTCAGTTTTTAACACCTAAAGGTATTTTACACATATGGGATTTTGTATAAAAATCAAAGAAATCCCTGGAGAGGAATTTTTTATAAGAGCGTGTAGTGATAGGACAAGGAGTAAAAGTTTCAAACTGAAAGAAGATAGGTTTAGATTTGAAATTAGGAAGAAATTACTTACTGTGAGGGTGGTGAGGTGGTGGAACAGGTTACCCAAAGAAGCTGTGGATGCCCCATCCCTAGAAGTGTTCAAGGCCAGGTTGGGAGGGGCTCAAAGCAACCTGGTTTAGTGAAAGGTGTCCCTTCCCACGGCAGGGAATTGGAACAAGATGATCTTTGTTATGATTAACAGTATTTTACATCGTATAACTTTAAAATTTGGCTTTGAGGGGCTAGAAACTGCAGTTTTCTCAGAGAACATAGATTGCGGGTGTTCTGTAGCTTTCAGTGTGAGATGCACGTTTCTTACAATCTGTGAGCCAAATGGAACTGGCCATGCTGAGCAGTCCAGCATCTGGCCCAGCTGAAAGTGGCTGTCATCCCCCAAAATGCTTCTCAAGCCTGCTGGAGTGGGCTCCTGCTTCCCTGAGGAGCAGCCTGCTCCCAGTGCCATCCTAGCCCAAACAATACCTTCTGACTGCTCCAGCCCAGGAATGGTCATAACTACTTCCACCTGGGTTTTTTCATTTGTCGGGTTTGAGATCTTCCTTCAGCTCATTTTCCTTTGAAAAAAGTTCGTCTGTTAACAATCAGCTGGGTGTCATGTTTGCTTGCAAAACACCTGCAACAACACATAATTTCTGCTTTGCTTATGTCAAATGAGATCCAAGAATTACATGCCCATGCTGATTTATGCTATACTGTTTGGAATTACATTGGAAATGCATGAATTTCATGTGTCCTGCTGAGCTTTGCTTTATTTTCACGTGCCAATATCAACTACTCAGGGAAATTTCATATCAGTTTTATCATGTTCACAGTACAGCATAGAGTATTTTGTATTTCTCTTACAGGAGCAGTCCCAATCAACTGTTTCCAGATACTGCATTTCTGTGTGTTGGAGCTGTGGTTTAAAGGTTTATAATTGAATTTTGATTACTAAAGCTGTCTGTAAGCAATGCTTGTAATTGGTTTCTGTCTTACAACTGGTTATGAAACCAGGAAATTTCTGATTGTTTTTCAGAGATGATTGCAAAGTATTATTATAATTGTTTACTACACATACAAGGAATTACCTGGTCAGCAAAGACAAGTGAGGGAAGGGGAAAAAACAGGAGGAGTGGAAGACTCTGCTGAGCTATTACATCCCGTCCAGTTGCCTAAGGGGCTACGAAGATTTGTCAGTCTGTAGTGCTGATGCTACTGCCTGAGAATTTCCATCTTTTCAGATGACGTATCCTTGCACAGGGCTCTTCAATTGTTGTTTTTTTTTTTTTTAAGGAAGACAGCGTCTAATTAAGACCTGGGAAGTTTCCCTGGGAGCTGGAGATGTCCAGCGTTTGGAGCCCTGGTTGTGATGTGCAGGAAAGACTGTTCTACAGCTCAGCCTGGGAAGTGGAAGAGGCCTGAACCTGGTGCCCTGAGTCTGACTACAAGAGTGGAGAAGGGAGAGAGGTTGCTTTTCCCAGTGAGGGATCCCAGGCCCTTGTGCTTGGTGGAAATGATGGGAGGCAAGGGAGTTGTGCTTTCAGTTGGGCTTTGTGCATGGGGCAGAAGCCAGTGCCCTTGGCAGGCTCCTCTGTGGCACTTCGTGAGCCAGAATCCCCATGCAGACATTAAGTGGAAAAGTCTCAATGTAACAGATCATTAGAGCTCTTTGTTGTCCTTCATTGTACAGTTCAGATCAACAGAGGAAATGAGTGTACTTGGTCTAAAAAAATTCTGTATTCCTCCCAATTTTTATGAATGTGTATAACAAGAACCTTTGGAAAAGCTGCATGTTAATGCATAAGTGTTTAAGTTACAGTAGCGTTAAGGATTTGATTTAAACCAACAGAATCACGGATTTCTAATAAAACCGAAAATCTGTCTTTTCATCCAAATTTTGTTAAGCATGTTGTGTATGTAAAATATCCTCTTTTTGTGACTGTTTTCATGGACATGCTTTTTCTCATTTTATTAGTGGAAGAGGTTCAGTTTTTCTGTACTACCTTAAAGCAGGTCCAGAGCAACTAACTGATCCCGTCTGTTTGAGTCCTTACTGGTATGTTGGAGCATGTTCAGCATCAATCAGATAAACACTCTTCTCTGTCACAGTCTTTGATCCTGTGAGTTGATAGGAGTTATGTGCATAATCTCACTGTGTTTCAAACATCTTGGCTCTCTTGGCACTTTTCACGCTTCTACCCTGTGTTTTAAATAGGTGTTTTATTATATAACTCTTGCACTAGAACACTCAATACATAGAATCATAGAAATAGTTTGGAAAAGACTGCTGAGATTGAGTCCAGCCTTTAACTGGTCATCACCTTGTCAAGCAGACCTCAGCACTCAGTGCCTCCTCCAGTGGTTTCTTGAATACCTCCAAGGACGATGACTATGAAGTATTATGTTGCTGCTGTCATAGAATCATAGAATGGTTTGGGTTGGAAGCAACCCAAGAAAGATCATCTTGTTCCAACCCCCCTGCCATGGGCAGGGACACCTTTCACCAGACCAGGTTGCTGAAGTCCCCATTCAACCTGGCCTTGAACATTAGGGATGGGGCATCCACAACTGTTCTGAGCAACTTGTTCCCATGTCTCCAGTCTCCCATTACCCTAACTGTAAAGAATTTATTCTTCATATCTAATCTAAACCTACTCTCTTTTCCTTTGAAACCATTGCCCCTTGTCCTGTCACTGCATGCCCTTGTAGTCCTTTTCCTGCTCTCTTGTAGCCCTCCAGGTACTGAAAGACGCGCCAAGGTCTCCCTGGAGCCTTCTCGTCTCCAGTCTGAACAATCCCAACTCTCTCAGCCTGTCTTCTTAAGAAGAGGTGCTTCAGACCTCTGATCATCATTGTGGCCCTTCTCTAGACTCAGTCCAACAGGTCCATGTCCTTCTTATATTGGGGGCCCCAGAGCTGGACACAGCACTGCAGATGGGATCTCACGAGAGTGCAGTAAAAGGGCAGAATTACCTCCCTTGACCTGTTGGTCGTGCTCCTTTTGATGCCAGCCTGGATATGGTTGGCATGTTTAATGGCTTAAATGAGCGTGGTTCCCAAAGTATTGATACAGGTGCTGTCTCAAGGCATAAACCAAAACTAACAAATAGACCAAATGAACAAATAAACAATCCCCCAAAACAACAAAACAAACTCCAAACCCTAAGAAAAAAAAAGAGCAAACAGAAGAGACATGAAAGTAAAAAAGTAGAGCATCCAGAAGATGCTTTGTAGACTCCATAATTTAAAACCAGCATTAATCCAAGTGATGTGATGCTTCAAAAAAACAGCATACAGCTTGCAGCTGTGCTAGACTTGGGATATCTCTGCTGCAGTTCATCAGCCCCATGGCCAGGGGAAGGGAACCGGGGTGCCACTGCTGGGGTGTCAGAGCAAGCTTGGCAGGGCCACCAGCTGCTGGGAGGGGGACAGCAGCGCTGGGGCCATCTGGGCCTTTGGTGGTGATTTCTGGATGGATGAAGAAAAGACTGGAGGTAGCTACAACCACTTCTTGCCTCACCATGCCAGACCAGTGCATCTCGTTTTGAGGGCTCTTGTAGTTGTTTATATGCAGCTGTGCATGTGAATGGTCTGTATACTAAAGTCATGACAAAAGAAGAGTGGTTTACGATATCTGCATCACTTGATACAGTGCTGAGGTACAATAATGTCATTATTGTATTTGTTACCTGTTTTAAAGTGGCAAACCTACCAGTAGTTTCGGTATTGTGAGGTGTTCCAAGTGTGCAGTGGTATAGATTTTAAGACGCTTAAGTAGAGTAGGCAATGGGCAAGCACTCAAAGATCTGGGCTCTGTCTGATTCTCTAGAAACCTTAAATAAATTCCTCATTCTCTTTACCTTAGTTCCCCATTGATAATAAAATCACATCGATTATTAAACTAATAATAGGTCTGTTCCTCAGAAAGAATTCTGGGGGAACTCAATTAATGATTGTGATGCATTTGCAGTCAGAGTAGCATACTAATATGACTTACAGACATGTAATTGCTAATTATTCAATATTGACCTGATCCTTGAAAAGTAAACTCTGAAAGCTGAATCAGATCTTGTGTAAATATGATATAAATTTTAATTAATTTTTTTTTAATTCAAGGGTGTGTTTTTCTTTGTTCTTTCTCTCTGCATACAATGCACTGGCACAAGATGCTTTCCATATCAGTTTTGAAACAATTCTCTGATCAAGTCAGTGATCTTTTTATTATGTCTTCCTACTTTTTTTTTTTTCAGCTGCATAGAATGGCTTTTCCCTTTAGCTGAGAAGTATCTTTTCTGCTATTATCATTTTTCCAGAGGGTTAGTCTCTTTTTGCTGGAGATAGATGATGCTCACTGAGTGCATTATGCTTCTTGTTTCACCATGGTAGCCTGTGTGCTAAAGGTTTTGTTTAAGCATTTATGTAAAACTGATGGCCAAGTGTTTGGATTGTGGGGGAGTTCCAGAGAGTTTAATTCTTACTTTCCAACAGAACTGTAGTAGTAGAAGTTTATGTTTTTTGTGACTCGTACCTTTGCACTAGATTTTTCTCCTGAGTTTATGTGAACATTTTGGAAGATATCTGGCCAAAAATATCTCTGTGTTGGTTTGTTACTCTTCTTCTGCATTGTTATCATTCTGTGATTTGTCTGTTTTATTTCTTCGTATAAGGAATCTACATTCTGCATTATATTCCTTTGCTTTTCTAACATTTTTCACTTCGTTTTCATCCAAAATCATACTTGTTGTCATTCTCATGTTGGTTGTAGATGCACCATTGAAAGTGAAGAGAGTTACAAAAACCTCAGTCTCAGAGTCAATACTAAAGGTAACTAGACTGAACTCTTTATCTGTATTTGCTGGATTCTAATTGCCCAAATCCTACAGGCTGGTTGCAGTATTTCAGTAAACTTTGGGTGCACTAGGTGCATTAAAAAGTAAGTCAAGGAAAAGGTAAGGCCACACTTGACAGCCAGGTATTAAACTTGATTCTAAATGAAAGTGATTTGGAAAAGAAGAAAAGTATGAGTTATTCCTTTGATCTCTGTTTGATACTAAAGGAATTGGTATTCAGCTTTTTTTTTTTTAATT
>WEKY01031538.1:99268-131354 GCA_013390045.1 Picathartes gymnocephalus
TTTTTCCTGAACATACCGATTCTTTTATGCACTGCCAAACTGTTCTGGATTTTTTAGGTAGCTTGTCAGGTATCCTTCATGCCAGGCCTGGAGCTGCTTATTGTTCTCAGATGTTAAGTAAGAGAGGGTATCATCTTCTTTTCTTTTGTCTTAAAATGATCTTACAGAACTATGGTTAGTTTATTTGGATAGTCTTGAAAGAGCAACCTTTTAAAAGAAAATAATTCTTCTGCATAAACAAATATAAGATGTAAACAGACTGAATTAGTTTATTTAGATTTGAGATTTTTTGTAAAATTTGGGGACAAAACCTGCTGTCAGTTAAGACACTGTACACCCTGATGATATCTGCTGTGGAATTGCTCTGTGTTCTTGGAAAAAATGGAAAATACAATATGCTTCACTTTGTTCCTTGTATTTTAAGGTACTGGAGATTCTCATTACTCCACTTACAGGGGTAATATCTGATGTCAACAAAGATAGAGATTTCCTAAACTTACTTTTTAAATTATTATTTATCTGCCATAAGTTAGTTTATATTCACTATATTGAATAAAAAGGACCAAAATGTCTGGCTTTGATGCACAGCAACCTATTATCCACCAGAACATTAACTTTCAGGCACTCCTTATCTCCGCTTTGTATTTCAGGTTTATTGTTTATCATAATGTCCAGTGTGAAAAGTTGTAGGGGAAGGATTTGTTGTTCATTTTTATGGAGCTTGAAAAGCTGAACTGTGGCTGGAAGTGATCTTTGATTCCATCCTTGTATGCAACTGCAAATACCTGAACGTATCAAATACTCATGCCATTCACATGTAAAGCAAGAACCAATATTTCAAGTTTTCATCATCTTTAGTTTTGCGTAATCTGCTGCCCACAAAGCAGTTGAGATGGATGGGATGAACTCCAGTTGCTCTTTCTCAGTTGAAGCTCTTAGCCAGTGTATAAATTATAATTTTGTTGGGGTTTTTTTTTTTTTTTTGGTAACTCTATGGTAAATTACTGTGGCAAACCTATTCTGAAGGAATCTGTACTGTTCCCTAGCTGACTTAAGAACAAAAACTGCGAGTTAGGTGGCGGCATCACAGTGGCTGAAAGAGGAGTTCATTGTAGGTGAAATATTTGCTTAAGGGTGATATCATGATCTAGGAACACAGAAGTAATGTGCAAATTTTTTTGTGCATCCTGAGCAAAATTCAAACCCTCTTGTCAGATTTGAGTTTTAAAAATCCTTCATCAGCTGTGATGCAGATAAATAGGCAGATTTTTCCAAACAACTGTATAAACCTTGAGAGCAGTTTCGTATTTTATTATAAATTTTTCATATGAAAGCTTTCTTATATGTTCTAATATAAACCATGAAGTTTAGCAGTAATAAGAAGCTACTACAAGTTAAAATTAGTATCAGGTTTATCTTGTATGAAAGAGAAGAAATGTTATTAATAAATGAAAGTGTAAAGTATGTGATAATTTACACTTTTACCTAATCAAGTTCATCAAAGGCCACTGGAAACTGAATTTTTTTTACAATCCTACCTGAGATTCACCTGCAAATTGGAAGTATTTTGGAAATTTAAAAATTTTTTTTAGTATTTTGTCTTTGAGCAGTTCTAGATTTATTGATTGTAGATTTATGGAAGCTTGACTTTCTGGATAGAAAGCTTTGGTATGAAAGATCTAAATGCATTTGTGCTGAAGCTGAGGTGGAATGGCTTTTCATAGCTTCTCTGAATCATCATTAATGTCACTGGGAAATATGGACATGTAGTGATTGTTTGAAAATCATATTAAACTTTTGGGTAGCACAGACCATAGGAAATTGAAAAAAAAAAAGGGTTTTGAGGTAGAATATTTGCTTTTGGGATACTAGAGTATGTAAGCCTAGATAAAAACATGCCAAGACTGGGATTTCAAAAGGACGCAAGGGAGCAGGAGATCACTGAAATAGAAGAGCCCTCGTGAAAATTCTTAGGTTGCAATGCAGTGTTGGTTTCCTCGAATAATTTTATGATCTCAGGGACCCTGAGAGAGCTGTGGGACTGTCAAGCACTGATAATCACTGAGGATGAGGCCAAAGCCTGTGCTATATTGACAGTAAATGCAACTTGACCTCAGCCAGTATCACAGCTGTCTTTTGTTCTCCAGGATTCCAGTGTAGGAACTAAAACTGGTTGGGTTTTTAGTGAGTCTGGCTTCTGCTGTCCTGTAGTGCATGATTTAGTTCTGCAATTTGTTTAAAAGAGCCATCTGGTCATTTTAGCCATTGATTGCATTTGGTGCTGTCCAGTTCCACTCAGTAATATAAAGGTCTTCATTTCTGCAGAGTCCATTATTCAAGGGGAGGAAACATCTAATTCCTTCATTGTATATATATAAAAAATAAGAGTCAGTATTTACAGAGAGGGAAATGGAAGTAGCCATATACCTTGAAGACAGTAATTGATAATCTTTTTAATTTATGTGGAAGAGACAAGTAACTGGATGATGTGAAGAGGAAATGAGAATTTGTGTTGGTTTGTTTGTTTTTTTTTTTACTGGTGTTTCATATATTCCCAATAAATAATTGAGTGACCATGGTGGATTCAAGTGTTCTTCCTCTTGATAAAACACTCTGATTTTCCCAGGGTAAATAACACCTGGGAAGTGGTAACTTGGGAGGTACCTGTAGTGCCACATTTATGGAATAGCAGTGTGAATTGCTTATACCAAGAATACAGCGCCTCACCTCCTTCTGGGAAGGTCACTTGGTGGCTTTCCTGGTGTGGATGCTGCTCTGTGGGAACTAGGAATTCAATAGAAAAGTTAGTTTTCGGGTAGGTCACTACCTAGAGGTGTTTGTGTCAGATCAGGACAGTGCCAGGGTGGCAGCTCTGAGGAGCCCTGGGCTGCGTGTGTTGAGTGCATTTGGAGAGGGTTCTGTCACTGAGGGGGATCTGCTCTACCCTGCAGTAACTCCTTACAGTTTTGGTAACATCTGTACTGTAAGGTTGTTCTTTCCTTCTCCTGCAGCCATTTATGCAGAATTTCTCTGTCTTCCATTTGCCATAAGAGTTCAAAAACTTTATGGATGCCTGGTAAAAGAGCAGATTACTGGTGTATATATGATAGATTTGGGAGGTATCAGTGACAGCTGTCATGTAAATTTACTGCAGTTTCCAATAACTTGCACTCCTTAGCACTGTAGGCTGCATTTCACCACCTGATACAGAAAGATAAGTTTGGGTTTTTAAAGAAATCTGTATTACATTTCTAGAATGACTAGGAATAGTCTGTGAAAGTGAAATATATAAAAGTTGTCATCACAACTCAAAGAGTAGTTTTGTATTTCAGTGGCCGCATACTGTTCTAGGAGTGGGAAAAAAAAGAAAAAAAAAAAGAAAAAAAAGTAAATTAGCTAAATCTAATTTTATTATATATTAATGGGGGGAAAAGCAAAATTATGTTCTTCCATAGCATAATGAGATGCCTCAATGAATTGTTGTCTCCATGTAGTTTAACACTGTTTTATTTTATTGGTCTGATCCAGGCTATAAGATTCTTTCATTTTTTGGCCATAGCTGATTATAGCTCATAAGCATTAGTATTCACTGAAACAATGTAAAACTAGTGGAGGAGAAAAGTAAAATCACCCTGTTAACTACAATAAATAAATAGCTAGGTTTTAATACATAAGGATAAATTAGAGAAGTAATGCCAAATGTGTGTCAGAATTAAAATTATTATCTACGTTTATAATTCCATGGTAAAATTTTGCAAGAAATTCACTTTATCTGCAACACTGTTGCCCAGAATTCTCTTAACTTTGACAATCTTAAAATTATTTGAGTTTAAAAAATACAAATTACTTCAAAAGGACACTTTCTAAAATGTGTATTTCAAATGAGTTTCAGTAAAGAGAACACAGAAGCAGAGACTGAATTTATGTCTGACTGAATTGAATAATTTTTTACTGGATGGTAAAAATCCCTTTCTCTGAACTCCTGTCTGACCATTGAGGAAAATTTACCTCATTGCGTGCTGATTCACATGTTGGAAAAATCTTTTGTACAAAAGAAAAGCAGATTTGGTCTCTTTTATTTGTGATGTGCTCAGAATCATGTGGCTTAATCACATCGAATAGTAACTAGAACAGATAATCCCCTTAGAGCTTAAGGAAGTGTTCCAAAATCAGGGTATGATCTTGCAGTCCTCAATTAATTGGTTACTTGACCAAAGACCATCAGTCCTGTTTTTAAAAATGGGTGTTGAAAGGTATAAAAGCAGCTAGTGGGGTTTTCAGGGGGTTGAGGAACTATGGAAAACTTTGCTTACCTGCTGGATCTTTATACACTCACAGGCCTTTACCTTTTAATATGGGATTATGAGTGGGAAGCCTTATTTTATTCTAGCCTAAATATGCTCTTGATTAAATGTCAGAATGTAGATCAACCAGTTTTAATTCCTAAATGGATTAAAGAAAAGTGGAGTGGACCTCTTCTTTAAAATGCAGAGGGGGTCTTTTCTTCAGTGGTTTGACCGGGTGTCCTCTCCTGGCTTCGGCTTGTTCACTGAGGCTGCATGGATGCAGGAGAGAGGAAAAAGCTGTTACTCAGCCAACTTCCAGCTTTTTGGTTTGTTGGTTGGAGCAGCCCTACTCCCTAAAGATGACTGATGGAGGTTTATTTGTTTGTTATTTTTTTGTATGTGTGTCTTTTTTTGTGTGTGTGTGTGTGTTTTTGCTTCCCTACCTGGGTACCTGTTGCTAAAGAGAAAAGGCCAATTTTCTGTTTTGAAGAATTGTAGTAGCTGTGATGTTCAGGAGTTCAGCAACCCCAGACTGTGTATTGGCTCTCCATCCAAACACCTTTGAACAGCAGGCCAGGGGCACAGGGAGTGGGTTTGGGCTTTGTGGTTTCTCTGTCTCTGCTCACGTTGATCAGACCATGAATGCACCTCACTTCTTTAGCTCACTACATGTTCCTCTGTCCTGTTTTTCCAAATGCTGTGTCCCACCATTTTAGGAAAGGCCATCTCTTTAATGCTGTACATAAGGCCTTTGTTTACATTGTAAAACTTTTGTTACATTTGCACAAATGGGGAAATTTGTGGAAGTACATTCTTAAACCAGGAAACAGGTTCTATTGAGATCTAAGCACACAGGCTATTGTGTAAAGAGAGTGGTGCTTCATGGATTTTGAGCCCCTGTTGAGGAAGAAAGGTTGATGGCGACAGTTGAGGGTTTTTTCTAGGAACTGTAGGTAAGCTGAGTTTTAATTTTCCTTTTTTTTATCATTTGTGGTCAAAGTATTTGAAACTGTTTGAAGATAACTCCTAATCTACTTATTGCAGAATCTCAATACCTGAACATAAATAAAAAAAATCTATACAGGGTTTTTCTGCTTAGGCTACTTAACAGCTTATGTTTGAAGAGTGATTTAAGCATCTCAGTTCTAGAATAGAATACCAATAACCAGTTCAGATAGAAAAATGGTGTTTTCACTGTCTTCTAGTGAACAGCAACAGCCTGAAAAATCAAAGCATCTGTGCCATCTTCCCCGTAGGAGCATGTGCAACCACTGTGCAGTAGTTTGCATACTAAAATACATATTGCCCAAACTGGGTGAACAGTTTTGTACGTTACCTCCATACATATTTATATGAATGAATGAATGATTAGAGTGTCTTGCTTCTCCTTGCACTTCATAGTTGAAATTTATTCCTGTATGATCAGGTATCCATTACACTCTGACATTTCACTGCTCAGTTACTTTCCCAGAGGATAAGTTATTTATTCTTTTTATCTCCTTGTTTATAAAACTGTTATAGAAAGGAGTTTTATGTAAGGGAAAATGAGGGTTTGGCTGCAGGGAGGAAATAAGGAGCCTAAGAGAATAGCTAGAAACCCTGCAGGCAAAGAGGATGGTCTGTTTCATGATGCTGTTACATCCTTCAGGGGTACATCAATACTATATTATGTCGGAAGCAACCCCTGCAGTTTTCCAGCCAGAGTGTCTTGTGAAGTCTCTGAGTCAGCAGATAATGGAGGCAAATTTGGGATTTGAGAGACTCCTTAAAAGAGACTTTATTATTTTCTTTAAATTGACATAAAAAACAAACAATGCTTCCTAAAGCCACTTCCTTGGTCTTTCTGTATTTAATTCCTTTTGTTCTTATTCAATAATTATTTTTGTAACACTTCTTTTCAGTCCGGTCTGTTTAGGTTTTTATACCATTCTCATCACTATTGTTTCTGAGTGCATTTGAATACTATATAAAATGACATGACAAACATCTGTCACATGTTGTTCTTTCTTCCTCTCCCCAGGGAAGAACCATGCCTGCAGTGCTCTATTTTTGTAAGACCTTTGTTGTTGCTTGGTTCTGGATTTTTTTTAAGCTGTATACGTGCTGCTGTAAGTTTATGTTAGAGCAGGACAACTCAAAAGAGAATCCTTTGTACTTGGAGGAAAAGGAGAGGAAGATTTTGAGTTATTATCTGAATATCTCCCCCATAAACATGGGAAAGGGTGGCAATACTCAGGCACTTGTCTCTACTTTCAAAACGTGCTGATATTTTTGTGGTGCCTTTTGAGCCATGCTATAAAATTATTGTGGGAAAGTTAAAACAGGGGACTTAGGTATGCCTTTGGTTCAGCATGTGATAAAGTCAGCAGCTGTCTTGGTTTGTGTTTGTGATCCACTTGGAGCTCCAGTGAGGTTTTGTCTCTTGGACAAGCCCTCTCCCCTGACAAGTGACAAGCAGGTACAGTCTGCAGGTACCGTCAGGCATCCTGTGTTGTAGCACAACCCTTCACTGTGGTGGTGGTGGTACGTTTAGCAGGTTTGTCTAGTCGAGGAAAGGGAGATAATCATGACCTTCTGCTTACTGGAGTACGACATTATGCCAGCAGTAGATGAGACAGATACTCTTGCAGTCAGAGCTGCCTGGGTGGCCCTGCTAGAGTGGCTGCTTTGGTAGGAGCCTAGGTCTGCAAAGTCCCATTCTTGGGCAGAGAGAGATCACTGCAAGTGAGTTCCTGTGCTCTCAAGGCACCTGTCTGCAACCCCGTTGTTCAGTTCTAGCCAATAACTTTTGGGTGCCAAGGGAGACATGAAAATTGTTGCTTCAGTCTGGGATGAAGAAGCTGTTGGAGTGGGCAATTCTTCCATCCCCCTTTAAAAATGCACAGAAAATATATGGTCTACCTTTAACAGAAACAGCTTTAATTTTTCTGACCAATTACGTGATTTCAGAGCTACATTTAAATTATTTTCTCATTTCCTTCACTTTATTTCAGGACTGTATATGATGTATGGTAAAAATGCTAATTTGTGTGTGAAGGTTACTTTTACTCAGTAACTCAGTGATGGGTGACTGTGCAACATCATGCCTGGAGTCACAAAGGCGTCGATTCTGGACATGTGGATTTATCAGGAAAGGTTCATCTGAGTCTGGCTTTACTTGCATTACGTCCTCTACTGTGTTTCATTTCAGGATTTGCAGTTTTTCAGTCTGGCAAGACCATTACCATCACAACAATTGACTTCACCTCTTACTCACCATATAATTTCTAATGGATGGGTTTTTTAATGAAGGCCTTAAGTTTTGGAGGTTTTGTATGTTGTTTTGTAGCTCAGGAATATCTTTTAGAAATATGCACCCTCTTGATTTAAGGACCTTAAGGGATGAGAAATTTGTGATAGGTGAAGTGTTCCATAGCTAATTATTCAAACTCTTAAAACATCTTAATTATTTCTAGTATATATTTCTAGCTTCAGCTACCAGTTGTTGAACTTTGTGAGGCATTTGAATAAAAATTAACTCAAAAATACCCTCATATTTAAATCTGGAGAGGAAAACTAAATTGCTTCTTAACCTTTTATGTGTAAAATACACACCTGAAGTTTATTTAGTAATATCCATTTTCCAGCTCTCCAGTTGTTTCTGTAGCTCCTTTTGAACTCTTCCTAATTTATCAACATCTGGTTACAATACAGGCACCAAAGCTGAGCCCAGTATTCCACTAATGATTTTACGAAGCCAGAATGGTACTGCCAATTCTGAGCACTGTTTGAATGCTCACCTTGGTATCCATGCAGTGATCTTTTCTACATTAGATCACCTTTTTTAGTCCACCACTTAGTATAACTATAACACTTCTTATTCTGAGACACACAGAGGGATAGGATTTATGCTCTATTAGGCAATAAATCTGTGTGAACAGAGATATGAATTGTGAAGCTAGACTTTGTCTCCTTACTTGCATGCTCCAGAATGTGTGTGTGTGTATCATCCAATTACTTTCAATGTCATAAGTGTGACTTGTGAAAGTAACCATTCCAACAACTGCAATGGGAAAAAGGGCATAGGTCAAATATCTAACATTTTTTTCAGTGGAAAAAAAAAAAATTGCATATTAAGGGGCATCTATCAGAAAACAAAATTATGTCATTGCTAAGTGATGCCCTTTATTAGCAACCCAGCCATTAGTGGGGACTTAAGCAACTTATGCATAGGCATGGTAGGAAAGGAAGAAAAAGTGTTAGAAGATTAAATAATTAATGAATAAACAAGATTAGGTAGGGCTCTTAATCACAGTTCCCCAGTTACAATTTTGAGAGGGTAGTGAAGCAGGCAGTTTGGTGTGTTACATTCAAATGCCACAGCTGGTAAAGGGAAAAAAGGAAAAGATAAAGTCCATGTTCTTTCCAAAAGGACAGAGTGTATCTGGCAGTAACCACTCATCCAAGTGAAGGGAATTCAGCTATCAGACCACTTGGAAAATCCATGCTGTAATTCTTGGGTTAGTGGTGGTGATGTCTTGGACTTCAGCCTCGCAGGTCAAGCTTGGTCTTAGCTGGATAAAGTAGGATGCTTTGAGCTGCCCTTTTCCCTCCTTAGATGTGTGTGATCATTTTGGGCAGCTTTTTGCAACGTGCAAACATATGGCAGGTTCTAGCTATCCTCAGAGATAATGTGAGATCTGATCTGATACCATAGCTCACATATACGCACCTTCTGGCTGACCAGCCCTGGAGGCAGCTGTGTAGAGAGTAGGTCTTGATTACCTTCCCATGTCTGAGCTCATCAAGATCAGGTAATACAGAAGAGGACACAAGGGAGGATAGTAGTTAAGGGAACAAGTAGGTGGGTCTGCCACTCATGGAGCATAAGAATAGGTAGGACTGAAGAGATGAAGAAGAGAAAATGTGGCCAAAGGAGTACTTGGAAGAATACAGGGAATAGGGAGAGATTTGAAGAATAGTGGGGATTTGCAGAGGGCAAAAAGGCTGTATGGACAGGTGGGTGGGATGGGGGTTGGTCAGACACAGGGTGTAGTGGCAGAAGATGGGAGTGTGAACTTTAGTGTTGCTAAACTGAATCACAAAATACCAACTCCATCTGATCTGCACCCTACCTTGGGCATCATTTGCATGGCTTATGTACCAAAAGGATGTGATTTGCTGGGAAAAGTGATTTAATCTATAAAAAGCAATTTAAGAAGCAGGCTATTCAGAAGGTGCTTAGGGCATGAAGGATGATATGGCAGATTGCAGTACAGTGATTTAGAAACATAAATATGAGAGACTTAGCAGCATTATTTGCATTTCTAAAGGTTTTACTAGAGCATGTCTCAGTACAACAAGTAATGTTTTTATGTCTTATCACAGTAATACTCAGCACATTTATTCTACTGAGCAAAGAGTAAACATGAACTATAAATAACTAGGCCTTCAGATATTGTGGGTTTCTTTCCTCTGACTTTTCAGATAAGATACAAAATTGGCTCAGCAGGACCCTGCTGGAACATGTCTGATTGTTCCTATTTCCCTGCTTTCTCGTTCAGTTTGGGAGTAGTGTGTTTTATTGTCTTGGGTCTACTGGTCCTTGAGACTGAAGTTTACTACCCTAAAGTTACCACCTGCATTGTGAAGAGGGACTTAGGAACCCCAGTCCTTTCAAAAGATACCTAAAAAAAGGTGGCATTTACATATATGTGTGTGTATTTGTATGTATATGCATTAGCCTGTATCATTTATGTGTAATAGCCTAATTACTAGTTCCCTTACCAGGAAGTAGGAGGCCCAAGATGCAAATTCTCTTCTTCCTGATGAGATCTAAAATGTAATTTGCTATCTTCTAAGTAGATGTCTTCACCCCAGATTCCTGGCACACTTATATGGTATAAGAATCACTCTACACAGTCCTTTTAAAATTATATGACTGTGAAGAACTGAATGCAGGCTGGTCTGAATTCTCATTGTGTAATTTTCTTTAATTTTGTCCTTATAGAGTGAAGTCATTGAGTCTGCTACAGTTCATCACATACAATGAGGGCGTCATCCCATTTGAGCTCTTAGGATTCTGAATCATTTATTCAGGCAGTTAAATAATTTGTTTGGTATATGAACTTATCAAAAGCCTACACTTAAACTTTTAACACCATCCAACCCACTGTTCTATATGTAAATCAACAAAAGAGTGTTTTACTAAATTGGGCCTGGTAGATGGTTACTCTTCTGCTATTTGGCAGTAGGTCAAAATTTGCTGAATGTGATTTGTCTTGGACAGAAATAACACAATATCTGTGGGGGAAACCTGAACTGTGGTGAGTTTCTCTCTGACTGTAAGGTCAGATGAAGAGTTACACAGAACCTTGGGCATTGGTGGCCAAATGTATCAGTGATCTTTCACATCCCTTTGGTCTTACTTGGAGAGTCCTTACTGAATGAAGCAGTGATAAATCATCATCTGCTCAGTTTGATGTGGTCTGGCAGAAATGCTGGGGAGCTGGCCACAGTGGTGAATTAGCCTTGCTCTGTGGCTGGTATCTCCTGAATCTGGTAAATTATCAGCCTAGGGACAGCACATGACTCCTATTAGCATTCCATACCTGGATTAAGATTTACAGTAAGCTCATTGACCATGCTGGACGTTTGCTGTAGTTGGGGGTTTATGTAAACAGATCTCTAGAGAGTGGCACAAAAGCCACTGTCCATAGGGGGACGGCCACTCTACAGCTGCTTGGTGAGCTTCTGCAGTGGGGAAATCACTGCCGTATTTTAACACTCTTTGCACAGTTTACCAGGCATGCCATGTTTATGTAACTATTAAGGTTATAGCAAGTAATTAAATTCTTACTCCAAAGTTATGATTACTCTTTAAGCACCACATTATTCCCAAGTAGCACAAAGAATTGTATAGATATGGACAGTTCTGAATTTTCTTCTTTTTCGGCAAATGTGAAATCTCTTGTAACTCTGCTGTGAACTGCTAAGTGCTCAGGCTTATATTAGGTCAGATTTTGGAATGCAGTGTCTTTCACTGTGGGAAATAAGCAGCATAGAAAAAACTTAGAATTTCAGGAAAATTGAGCCTTACTGGACAAAGCTGTTTTATACTGCTGCTGCAAACTGAAAGCACGTGAAGAATTGTATGGATGTTGGGATTTAGGTTCAGTTTCATGCCCAAATCTTTTTTATGGGTAGAATACCTTATAAAAAAATTAATAGCATAAATGCCATGCAGACTGAATTCACACTATAGACAATAAGCTCCTTAACATACAGGCTTTTTCTTCACACAGCAGCAATCATTATGGGCCTTGATCTCAGGGCTGTTTTGTGCAGAGTACTGTGCAGTCCATAATGATACCTGAATAGCTGTGCCATTTAGTGAAATTCCTTTCTATGACACCATAAAGTATTTTTTGCTGAAAGTCTTCTATGTATAGAACTGTGAAGTGCTTAAAAATGAGCTCAGAAACTGCCTTGTGTGGGTGTGGAGTGTCCCCATTTATTTTCTTTACAATTGGAATGCACTTGATTGGCTGAGACCTGGTTGATTTAGGCATTCTTTCCTATGACTAAATCTTTTTTTTCGTAACACATTCATTTTAGAAACTTACTGTAACTGTTTAATTACATTTTGCAATTCCGTAGTTGATTCTTGACTATATACCAGAAATTACATAGATGATAAGAGTGGTAGGATGCTAAAAGGGATGGCTAATTATCTATGCTATCTCTAAAATGCAGTTTTCTAAATGGCTAATTTATTAGTAGCACATCAAAGCATTCTTCTAGAAAGAAAAAATAAATCTGCTTGTGAAGGCTGTCTGCAGCCAAAAATGTCTATCAACTTTAAACTTGATATGTCAGTGAATCAAACGAATACACTCTTAATCTGAACACCCAGCATTTTATGAAAGTTGTGAGAGTTAAGGATACATAAAATATTTGAGAACTGGTCTCTAATTAGAAGTTTTTATTTCCAAAGTTTTGTTCTTGGATAGACTGCATTTCTGTGAAAGTTAGCTAGTTGCTTTTTAACATATGGCAATTTCTTAATATATAACTTACACTTTACTGTAATATATAAAAAATAATTTTAAAAATAAGGGTTCCATAGTTTCTTTAAATCTGTTGATGTTGGTTTAGATGTAAAAATAATGAGGCAGATGAAATTAGTTTATTTCTACTTAGGCACTCTCTGTGGTTTCTATTCAGTCAGTAAGCCTTACAATGTGCAATCCGTGTTTAAGCAGTCACAGGTGCATAGTTCAGGCCTGTATGGAGTGAAAAGTTCTGGTAATGTTCTGCTTTGCAGCAGGTATCTCACCTGTAGTTCTCTAGCACGTGGTGTCTAGTTTTGGGCATCACATGGGAAATTTGATAGAGTTAAAAACTTGTTCTCTGATATCTTGTCTGTAGGGATCTTTCTTGCTCCCATCAAACTAAGAGAGCTCCACTTAACTTCAGGCAGAGTGTGTCTGGCTGTTTGTAGCCAAAAAAAGAAGCAAAAATATGAAGTTTGTCTTTTCAGTTTCTTCTTCATCCTGTGGAATGAAAAGCTTATACTGACTAAAAGGAAAACAAGCCAGTATGCAAAGAAGAATGTCCATCCCTTCCTAAGATTCACATGCCGGAGGGTCCTGGGAGTTCTGTTTCTCAGAGCTGTATAAGGCTTGGCAGCTTTTAGTCTCATAGATTGAATGAAGCTCATTGCAGTAGGAAGTCATCCAAAGAGGCATCGTGTTTGCACTTCAAGAGATTTTATAATATCTAAAATATGAAAAAAAAAAATTAGCAATTCAAGGGAATGAAAGACCCGCCAGTAAGTTGCTGTGTAAGCTGACCACGAGAATAGTCTCTGGAGAGAATTCCCATTGCTCTCTCTGCACCTGCATTGCAGTAGTACCTATATATACAGTTTTTAATTGCTTCCCTCTAAAAATGCCCTTTGGTTCCTCCTGGGAACAGGATTCCAGGTGGTACAGGCAATTGATATAATTCGGTATTAGAGGTGTTTTATTATTAGGTAAATATAAATAGTGAAAAAAATATAACAAAATTAGTGATACAAGAAACCAAACAACAACAACAAAAATTTCCAAAAACCACACTAATTTAGCAGGGCATGTGACCAGTCAAATCTAGGCAAGAAAGAGTACAGCTGTACAAAACAGAAGTGTCCCTTGTGATGAGAGATGAGCAACACGTATCGGGTGTGCTACTGATTTTGAGAACAATCACTCTATTTTTGGACTGTTGTGGCCTACTGTGGCACAATATCTCGTAGGGAAGGCTATTACAGAACTACCCATTATTTCAGCTATACTTAAAATTCTACCAGCATTTGCATGATAAATGTATTTCTAAAGGCTACAGTGAGGCGGTAAATGTTCATTCGGCAACAATGACAGCTGCGATTAGCTGTTTTAAAAAATACAGAAATAGAAGCAGAAGTTAACAAAAACATTGGATTCTGGGTTTTGGCATTTGTATATAGGAATTCAGAAGGTGGACAAGCACTGCAGGGATGGAACGTGTCACTGGTGTGAGATTGTACAGGACACAGAGCAACAGCTCTGTCTACCCAGTTTTGCAAAAAGGCTACCATGTGGTCTTTAAGACCCAAAACCTTTGAATATCCAATTTCCCCGAGCCATTAGAAGTCCCAGATGAAGTGCCATGAGTGATAATCGTGGTCCAAGTCAAGGTCTGTATGACGAAAAATGCCAAGGAAGAGCCTGATTTCTTTGAGGCTCAAAGACAAATGCCATCACCCTTCCCCCTGTGTCTTTACATTCTCTTGTCAGTTTTTTCAGGACTTTGCTTGGCACAGATGACCCAGTATCAACTGGCCTCAGAGGACATCTCTGTGTATTCTTCCCATGGGAAGAGTAAAGTTGGCACCACAACTTTGCCAAAGCCTCACTTGTGTAATGAACTCATTACCTGGGAATTTTCCAAAAAATGGGTCACCAGTGCTACATCAGGGCAGAAAAACTGGAGGAGGCTGCATGGTGGAGTACAGCTGCCCTTGCTCATGGGTGATACCTGCTTCTACATATATAAGGTTTTATGCAACTCACGGGTGTTGCCAGTTTTTCAGTTCATGTTCTTAGGTCAGACTGTCTGTGGGATGGAGAAGGACAATTCTCATCTCTCTGGAGAGGACAGAGTAAGTTCAGGTTTTGCCTTTGGTAGGACTGTCCATGTAGGTTCAGACTTCACCTTTGGTAAGCTTGCAGTGTGATAGTCAAGAGTGTGCCAACAGTGTGAGAGATCAGCCCCTCTCCAGAAACATTGTCAGATCTTTCTTGGCATGGTCCTTGTAATGCAGCAGGTACCACTAATGCCTGAAACACTCCAGTCTGCAGTCTTTGCATTGGGACAGCCAGTCCTCCCCTTCCTCCTTCTGCCAGCAGGCTCCAGCTCACAGACACGACTCAAATATTTATCTTCAGGCCATCACCACCTCATAGCTTCCTGAGAGCCCTCTGACTGGACTGTACACGTTTGCCAGCAGATGTTGTGGAGGGCTTGTTCTAGGCACCCAGCCCAGATCATGCAGGAGAAAGTTCTTCCTCACTCTTGCTGGACAGGCAGGATTAGGACATTGGTGGCTCTGGGTTTTGGTCTCATGTTTGGGAGAGGGAGGATAGGTTGAAGTACCTTTAGGTAATTTTAAAGGGGGCAGCTCTGGGGCTGTAGTCACATGAAGGCAAGGACAAGCAGGCCTCTGAGAAATGGGTCTTTCACATGAACTGGGCTTAGCACCTTACAAATTTTTTGGTTCAGAGGAAGAGCAGGTTGTTCAGACTGCCCAGAAAGAAATGTAGCTGCTCAGCTGCTGCCTGTGACAGTCTGACCCACCTCTGGTCAGCATGGTCAGTTAGGAGTGACAGCCTTGTCCCTTGCTTTCTTCACAGAGTCATCAGGCAGAGTGTCTCGGTGTGATGGGTTTTCCTGTGCCCCACTACCTCTCCAGCAGAAGTCCAGGCTGCAGAGGGCACACCAGTCGTGTGACATCCCAGACCTTCTGCCTCCACTAGACCTGTACGATGCCACCAGGCCATAACAAAGCTTACCAAGAGTGTAGATGAGCAAGAACAGCTGCAGCAGGATCGTGTAGGGTGGAGGTCTGGTGCAGCTGTGAGCCCCTAAGGTGGAAGAACTCGGTGGGACGTGAGGAGTTCCTGGCACTTCTCACATCAGACATGAGAGTTTGACGGCCAGTTTCCTGGAAAATTCCATAATCACCTGTCAAGTGGTGGCACCCAGGCATCCTACTCCACTTTCCAAGCAGAGAAAGTGTTTACAGTGCTGATCTGCTGGCTCACTTTTGAACCCCTGTATTCTCAAGTCTAGGAATTCCACTCACATAGCTGGGTTGATGAGTGATGCAGCTTTGGAGGAGGCACCTGCAAACTCATCAATACCAGTAGTATAATGTCCATATCCTTTGATGGGACTTATGCTCACGGTATTCTTTGTTTTTTAAAATGTTATTGTTGTTGGCTTTGACATTTGGAGATACCGTGTCACAGACTAGTAACTCTAATTAAAATTGGATAAAATGATCTTATGAGGAAGTGGACAGACTGATGGGCCATAATAATAGGGCAGAAAATACTAGAAATCTTCGTATTTTTGGTACATTTCACCAGACATATGCTGCTACAGTAGATACTTTTTTATCAGGTTGCCCTTAAGATTACAGAACATTTTAGTTCTAGTTTTCTATGTCATCTGCCAGAGGGATAAAGCCCTAAGAGTGCTCCTTGGTGCATGTAATCTTTCTGAACTTCAGCTCTCACTCCCTAAGGATGGCCAGTTTCTCAGTCTTGTGTGGAACAACTGTGCCTGATCTCATCTGGTCCTAGTAAGCAAGGGTGGCCTGTATGAAAATATGTATGGGACAGTTCAACTGCTGGGCTGAGTGTGCTGGCTGCAACAAGAACAGCTGCCTCATTTTGAAATGTCTTCTCTGTTTGCTCACTGGTGTCTCATTGTGGTAGGTAATCCACAGAGTTACATATTGGTTGGCTTTCAGGTCTGCTCCTTGCCAGAGGCTCTTCTATATAGGGTTAATACAGTTGCCTTGCACTTGTCAAACCGGAAAACAAATGTGCTAACAATTAAAGCTTATTTTGCACTGTGCTGTATGTGGCTGTTCTCTGTACTCATTGTCCTTTGAGAAGATTCTGAGCTTCATGACTGCCTCAGTCTCCTATGGAGTTTAATTGCCACTTGTCCCAGGGTTGGGGGGCAGTTTTGGGATGAACCCTTAGTTTCTTACAGAGGGAAATGGGGAATTTGGTGTGGTCTGAGGGGACCTGACCCTGCAGCAGAGCTGCTGTACTGAGGAAAGAACAATTGTTGGTAAATGCATGACTGGTATTTTCTGGGCAGACCTGTGGTCTTGGCAGGCACCTGGGACATTTGCTTATACTCCTTATGTTGAGTACTGAGTAGCCCTGTAGTTCCCCACAACCCTTGTGATGGATCAAGCTTCCTTAAACTGTGTTTACAGAGCTCAAACAAGAATTTTCCTACATTAAAAATGTGTTTTGGATGAGTTCAGGGAAGTTTGAGGTTGTCTAACTCTTAACAAAGCTACTGTCCATTTTCATGGCAGAGGAAGAAGAATCTTTTGTCTCCAACCCTTCTCCAGTCAGTGATAGTCTGGGTCTATGTGAAAATGTGAAAAAAAAAAAACCCCAAAAAAACCCCCCCAAACAAACAACAAAACAAAACCAAACCAAAAAACAAACAAACAAAACCCCCCAAAACCCACCAAAAACAAAAAAACCCCCCACAAAAACCTGAACATGGGAAGAACTTTTAAAAAGACCAGAACAGGAATTTGAAAAGATGGGAAAAACAGGTGAGCCTGAAGTTGCAAAATCAAGCTGATGCAACATGCTGGCATAGGATATTGGTGGTGCACAGGAGTCTTTGCATATCACCCTTGCTTGCAGTTGCTGTGTTACTAGGGCTGTGTCCAGGGTTGCTGCTGGGCGAGGACTGCAGTATCTCATCCTCAGACAGCCCCAGCAGGATTTTTAAGGGCTCCCTGTTGTCTTTGGAAGTATTTGCATGAATCCCATCTCACTGGCAATGCCGTTCAGCAGAAGCTAGTGACTGTTTGAAACTCCCGGGCACTGTGATCATTGGAAGGGATCAAACATGCTGCTTATGGCAGTAGAGAATGGATGGATAACTTTGCCAGTGGGAGTTTCCGTTCTCTGGCAGGAGTGGGATACCAGCATGTCCCAGGAAGTACATGCTGGAGCTCTGACTGTGTATGAGTAGTACCTGTACCTGTGGACTTTGTACATCACCATGGAGATTTCTGAAGCCTGAGCATGTGGTGGGTTTATATGCCTTGTCATCATAATGATCATGTATTGCTTCCTCTAGTGTTGAAGGGGAAAATATATCACATTGGAACCCTGCATCTCTTGGCTTTGCACATCTTCAGTGGGCAACTACAGTCAGTACAGCAATGGCCTTGCCAGATCTGCTGACAGGGTAAGAGTTAAGAAGCCCTTAAACCCAGTGCCTGCTACTGCAGCGCTGATGATTCCACTTTTCCATTTGCCTGGCCCTCCATGGAGCCTTTATCTCCCTCCTGATTTTACTGAACCTTGCAAGTGTTCACCTGTCATAGCGGGGTTGTGCAGCAAGGTCAGTGTGAAGGCAGGAGGCCACTGGCAAAGTGAGCCCTTCTGAGTGGATAATTGATTAGCTGTGAAACAGGCAGGAGCTAAGAGAGCTGGGGGGAGCATGCTGGAGTATCTGGAGACTTGGAAAGTCTCCCCTCTTTGATGGCGTACTGAGGCACCAAACACAAGGTCAATAATTTGGGCAGTGGTAACTCACAGCTCTCCCCTGAGGTCCTCGGGAGGTTGCACCTACCAGTGCAGCAGGTCCAGGCAGTTCACTCCTGCTGCTTTATTGGACTCTTCAGTATTCCAGGTTTAGTAAGGGTGGTAGAAATTTTAGAGAATTAGGTAGGTAGTAGGTTTCATTACCTTTTTTGTGTCAGATATCTTAAGGCAAAGCGAGAGTTTACAGTCACATGTCTTTAAGTTTTGAAAATAATGAGGTGCATAGGGCCTAAAGGGAGCCTAAGAGCTTCATCTGTGATGGGGGGAGGTGTCAGCTTAATGTTCTCAAGGTGTTCACTTAGACCCAATTCTTCCAGTTTCTGGTTGAATGGGTTAAACATTACTTTATGTTAAATATTTAATACTTTGCTTATAACTTAAAGATGGTTAATGGCCAAGTCCTTTTTTCCTTTGAAAGAACGTGGCTCTCTCTTTTCAGCTGGACTGAAGATGGTACTTTTGTGGCACAGTAGGTGACATTAGAGCAACCTAACAAATTAGACACCTCTGGGGATGTCAGCAGTTATTGCCAGAATACATACTAGGGCAGAGACCTCTAGATGCTTTTTTGGTTTCCCTGTGGTAAGATGCCTGTGAGATGTCAGGAAGCTGTGCAGTCAAATAGTGTTTCCATGGTTTGTTCATATGGATTTATTAAACTGCCTGTTTGTAGCGAGTGGGTAGTAGGACTTATGTACTTGACAAAGGGAGTTTGAGGACAGACTGTTAACAACTGTTGAATGTTTATATAGAGTCTTCCTTATGAATGTCTTCTTAAATGTAAGAGCATCCAAACACTTGGAGTTTATCAATTATTATTAAAATGTACTTACAGAAAACATTGGTAGTGGGTCAACTCTGACATCTTTTAGTGTGGCTGTAGTATTAGTTCAATAGGTTTTTTTTAGAAGAGAAGGAAAAAATACCTGGCCAAATTTATACAAGATAATTACCATCAGAACAGAATAAAAAATCTTGGTCCTACATACTGGCATAGCAATATTTTATAGCAGTAATGACTGTTCTTTATGGCTAATTTTTCTAATCAAAATCTAGACTCAGTCCTGGACACAGGTACATGCAAACCAAAAACTAACTTCTAGATTAAAATTCCTGCAATCCCATTATGCTAAGTAATACAGGAGTGTGGATTTACTGTATTTCCTGTGTAAGTGCCCTTTCAAAAGTACCTAAATAAAGTTCAGATGATTTACTGCAATAGTTCTGATAATTTTCTGGGTAAATATTCTGTGTCTGGAAATCTCCTTACAGGGTAGTTTAGCTGCAACAACGAGGAATTAGTTAGAAGGAAGTTAATATGTATAGCTTGTAGAAGTTTGTCAACTATAATATCAGAGTCTATAAATAAGAACACTTCAAACTGCGAAATATTTTCCCTTCTTAAAATGCCCCAACTAAACCCACCTTAGGCAGCCTCACGGCACAGCATGAAATGGGATCTGCCTCAGGTATTGAGTTATATTTGCTTTTAAAACACATCCATAAAGAGCCATATAGAAGATCGTTTGTGCTAAAAAGGAAAAGCTATCCAAAGCTAAGGCTCTGTGGGAGATCTTTCCTAGGGCGCACTCAGACACAAAACTTCCATCTCACTGCTCAGTGACCCTGATGCTGTCAGGTGCTGAGTGCCTTCAGGTTCCTTTGCTGTCAGGGGGAAAAGACCTACACACCTCAAGATCAGGCCCTTGGCCTTCAGTATTTGCACACTCATGCTGGCACTGTGTGCAATGGGATGGATGTTTAATGCTGGCACCAAAAGACTGAATCTGCAGGTGTCCTGGAAATACTCGTGATAGAAGCTGAAGGAGCATTTGCTTTGATTACAGGGTAAGAATAACATTAAAGCTTCTCTGGTATTTCCTTTTGAGACTTCATGCTAGTATTTATGGCTTTCTGCTTCTTTCTGTGCTTAACATTTTCTCGCTTGCAGCTGAGTTACTGGTTACAGCTAGTTATCTCGTCAAGACTGGAGACACCTCCCGCATCTCTTCTTCTCTCAAAGACTTCACAGCCTCCAGTCCCCCCCAGCGCTGTGACCCCCAGGCTCCCTGCAGTGCCCCGCTCCCCCAGACCCCGCAGGTCTCAGGCTGGCTGCCCTGGCCATCAGACCCTGCTGGGCTCTCCCTCTGTGGGCACAGCTTGCCCAGGGTAACAGTGCCCACAACCAGGGCTGGAGGGGTTATCACTCTGTGTTACCAATGTTCTCTGCACTGATCTGCTGGAGAACTCTCTTTTAATGTATTTTCTTCTTCTGGATCATTGGTAAGTGTGGCAATCCCGATTACTAATTCAGTGACTTTAAACAAATCCTAGGCAACTACTGAGGCTTTTCTCAAGAGAGAGTATGCTGAAAAAGATAAGTGGGTAGTTTTTCTCCCCTTTGGTATTTTCCTTGCTGAGTATACCTATGCATTTGCATAATCATAGAGCCAGCACTACATGTATTTTTGTTAAATTTTGAGTCTGGAGGGTTTTTTGTTGTTTTGGGGTTTTTTTTGTTTGTTTGGTTTTTTTCTTTTTAAACCTATCAAGAATTGTGTTACTGGAAGCAAGATGTACATCTGGACTATAACTAACATGATTGTAGTTTTATTGGCTAAGTGTGGACCTCTATATGAAATGTTTTCATGTGTCTTGAACTCAAACAAGAATGTTACTTGCATTGGTGCATGCATTTTATGGTCTTTCAGAATTAAATGGAAAAGACAGCCTTTCAGGAAGCCTTTATGCCTTTCCATATGGAGGCAGTGCCTTGTGCACATAGTCTGATTTCTTTTCAGTTCTGAAATTTCTTACTTTATGGTCTATGTTCCTTTATTCTTTTCCTTTTTTTTTTTTTCTTTTTTTTTAATAAAGAAGTGAAATTTAGCTTTATGGAACTTGATGTATTTCTAATGCTGGAACTCTTCTTGTTTAGTGGGAGAAGTTGCAAATGTAATTATTCTATAACAGGAGAACAGGTTGCTATATGAAATTGGAAAGATTTGTTGTAAGACCTGTTTCTGTCCATAGTATAATAATATAGAATTATAGGTTTGTATAGTATAAGAAATGCAGAACATGAAAAAAAATACAACTATCAGAAATACTTCTTTTGTGTGCTGGGTATGATTAGCTTCTCTGGCCTAGAAATTAAATTAGAGTGAATAAACTTAAATGGCGTTTTCTGAACTGTAAGGTTAAATTGAAAAACTCAGGTTTACTGAATGTTATTTGACTGAGGTTACTTTTTCTCTCTGTCAGGGAATTTGATTTCCTCAACCCCAAAGAACTGTCTGGTATTCAAATGAAGAGCACTATGCCGAGCTTCTTATCCTTTTTCTTGTCGCTAGTGTTGTCACTGATTAATCCCTGTGTACAACATACCACAATCCACTCATAATTCATCTGAATTTTGTATTTTCCTAGTATTTAATCTCTGTTGTGAGTGTTCAGTTGTTGGCCTGACTGTGAGCATTTAACCAGTTCCTGAAGTGATGGAAATAGTCTACGGTGCCTCTGCAATTTGAGACCAGGAGTTGTGCTTCATCTGTACTGCCCATTTTAATTCAAGATATCCCATCTATAAATTGGCAACATAAAGCATTTTAATATGTATTTAACATAAGCAGTGTTGTCAGATATCTGTCTCCTACAAAAGATGTAGAAGAAGAGGGGTTTTTTCATCAGTATGCTTCCAAATGTTCTTAATAAAACTGAGTAACTTCAGCATTAAGTCTGGTGGCACATGTATGTAATGTTAACAAAACCAGCTGGGAACCAGACATTCATTGTTACTTTAGTAGAAAATTAGAAAGGTTTGGTCCAGCTGAGCAATGTTCTCAAAGTGCCGAGTACCCTTATCTTCCAGGAACTTTAATGAAGTTGAAAGTACTGAATTAACTAGATTGACCTGGCATGAATTAATCAAGACATCCCATCAGCCATTTAGCAGAGTAAAGCTGAGCAATATTTGAGTGGTCAGATCTCATTGTATAAGATAGTGCTCCAATTCTCAACAGGGAAGTAATGTTTCTGGGGTAGTACATGATGATTTCGTGCTTGATGGATGAGTAACCTGCAGGATGATGAAATAACTAGTGAAAAAGACTTTAACTCAACTTGCTTTTAGAAAACTTCAGGTTTTTTTGTTTGTTTGGTTGGTTTTTTTGTTTGTTTGGGTTTTTTTTTTTTTTTGGGTTTTTTTTTGCTTTTTTTGGGGTTTTTTTTTGGTTCTTTTTATGAGCAACATGCATTATTTAGCTAATTGCTACTGTAGTCCTTCTTATGGACACTAATTATGGTAGTTTGAAAAGTACATTGGAAAGAAATATATATCCTGTTCATCATTGCCATGTGCATTCTAGCATAAGAAAATGGAGACAAATACACCATTTTAGGTCATACACCATTAGAAACTACTCAGAGAATCCTGCAGCTGCAGAAGTTCTGAGAAAATGATGATCTGTACTCACCGAGTCAATGAGAGCTGACTCATGCTTATGTAGCAAATAGCTGCTGCACTTAAAGGGTACAATCTGCCCTATAATATAAATGTGAATTGCATATGCCCACACCTTCAGTCATATCAGTAAAAATCTGCCATTGTATCTTAAATACACGTTTATCAGCGTTCTGCAGGTGCTTGGAAAGAAGCTATCTTATAGTGGGCTTGAATTGGTTCAGATGGTGTAGGAGGAGGGCTAGGACATTTTCTGCAGTAGATCTTGGGGCTTGGAATTCCATCCCAGAAGAGGTCCCAATGCCCATATGAATTTAGAAACAGGATACCCATTTTTATTACAATTATACTACAGTATGTATTTTACAGTACAGAGGAATGGAAAAAAAAATTTTTTTCTCTGGTGGAAGCCATATTGCTTTACAATTTTGTTTGTCATTTATGTACCTGCTTCATCACTAAAAATACAGGTTAGCATTTGGATGGCACAAGCTTTTCATTTAGGTGTAAACATAGGCATATGCAAAAAAAGCCTGTGCAGGCTCTGTGTCAGAGTGTCTCAGATTCACACCTGCTCCTTCCATATTCCTGCAGCTCTTGTGGTGCTTGGTTTAGGCAGCAGCTCTTGAAGCATTATTTGTGTCTGTGTGTCTAGCGAGGACCTCCCTCCAGCTGACCAACCTTCCAAGCACATACAGAGCACGTGGCCAGATGTGCTTGGAGCATAAAAGTTGCTAATGGCCCCAAGACATCCGTGAGTTAACAGACAGGAGCTGCTTCTTTGCAGCTGCATAGGCACAGCCAGGACTTTTGAAAGGAAATGCTTGGGGTTTGGATTGGTTCCCTGAATTTTCCATCAGGAGTTAGAACCATACCTACAAAAGGTAAAGCTATTTGTCTCTTCAGAATATTTGCTGAACCACATAACAGAATAATCTCTGACATATTTCTGTTGAATTGTGGTTTTTATGGGCAAAGACATTATAGATTCCTATTAAAAGAAGAATCATGTAAAAATGGAGATTACATTGGAGATAGTATGTCCAAAATTTTACATGCTTAACAGTGATAAATTAGACCATTTAACATATCATAAGTTCAGTAAAGCAGTATTTCAAGAGAATTGCTACAACCAGTAAGTTCTGTAAATTAATGAAGGCACATAGAAACTGGAGTGGAAAAACTCAATAAAAAAAGAATGTATTTTTCAAGAAAAGCAAGAGGATATAGCATGGTTTATATATTTAGTCCATGTATTCTCCCATGAGTAAAGTATATTCCTGAGTGAGCAGGAAAATTTTCAGGTTATGGTCACTGCCATTATTTGTTTGAATTTATTCATCAGAAAATATGTCATGAGAAGATGCATGGCACCTGTTGCTTCTACTGTTGGCACGACTAGAAAGTAGGCTGCATGTTATATACTGAGGAATGCCACTTCTGAGACTAATATTGAACCTAATACCTTTTCACACACTGGAAAAGAGAGCAGAAACTACTCTGCTCATGTGAGGTACTGTTTCCTCACATGCTTTCTGGTTTTGTTGTTGCAGAGCCTCTGTAGTCATGCTAGCTATAAAAAATTGGTGACAGGAACTTAGCTCTTTGCATCACAAGCAGCAGAAGTTCTTGACATTTCTTGTCATTTGCACCAGACTTGCCTTCACCAGGTATTAAAAATTAACCTAATCCTGCATCTGAGACTTCTGGGAGTTTGTACGCCCTTTGGAAGGTCTGCAGTGGGAGGAAAAAGAAAAAAATCAGGGAAAAACAACAAGAATAAAAAAGCAATCAGCCTTCACTCAGAAATAAGTTTCTCTTCCTCTAAGACTATTGGAAACTTCTCAGTTTGCTTTGTGGAATCATAGAATTATTTAGGTTGGAAAGGATCTTTGAAGCCAGCCATTAATTGCACTGCCAAGTCCACTGCTAAAATTTGTCCCTTAGTGCCACATCTACATGACTTTTAAATACCAGGATTGGAAGTAAAGTCTTTGCAATAGCAGCTCGCAATTCAGGTTGTTGCTCTGAATACTCTGCTTTAGCATCATCAAAGTTTACTCAGGGAACGTGAAACTTTAGAATTCTGTTGCACCCTCAATATTCAGTGGGTTGTGGGTCCTTACTTTTTATACTCTTCCCCAGAACACTTCTGACTTGCAGAGACTCTTTTCTAGTGTCTGGTCTGTATGATGATCCTGACTCTGGCATCTGGAGCTTTGTCTACAAGACAGCATTTTGCTATAAGCATTATGCAATTGTCAGTTCGCAATGTCCTTTATAATACAAGCCTATTATTATTAGCTAACTAGGTACACAAATTCCAGAAATAGTTTAATGATATTTTTTCTGACCAGGGGTTCTGTTGCCCACCGTTGCCACAGCAGCGTCTGCAGTAGTCGCGGTGTCACAGCAGCAGCAGTGCTGAACAAAGGTACCACACAGACACAAGGGTGCTGTGGCTCTTCCCAGTGCAGTCATCTGGCACTGATGGCTTATCTCCAAAGCAGCACGTGCGGTGCCTGAACAGCGTCTTACCCCATTCCCACCATCATTTGCAGAACTCAGCTGTGGTGTTACGTGTCCTGCCTCAGCTCTGATTCTTTATTCAGCCCTTCTTCCTAGGCTCAACAGAGAGACATAGAGGTAGCAGAAAATAGTACCGAAAAAGACAGAGTTTAGTTGCGTTTTTCTTTCCTCCTGGGAAATTCATCTGGAAGATTCAAGAGAAGACAGCAGGACCCACAGAGAGCACACGTACACAAGGTACACTCTGCATCCTCACTAACCTTACCAACTTCAGCTGTTTCCAGTAGACATGTACCCTTCTTGTGAGATCTGAAAACATACCACAGATCTGAGAGGCATTAAGACAGATGAGCTAAGACTCCTTACTAGTTATTAGATACAAACAAAGGAAGCTGTCTCAGAACTCTGCTCTTTGCCCCGTTTTCACCTTTTTTTAAAGGCATAGTACATACTCAAGAGAATAATGGGTGAAGACAACCAGCCTGGATCAGGATAAGAAGGCCCATAGAGTTAAATTCTCCCTTGAACCTGGATCGCAGTAGAGCCATTCTGTAAATGCTAGAAGAAACTGAAGACACAAAGAAAATAGGTGAAACAAAAAATATGGTCAAATTCCTCAAGAAAATGAGATTAGATGAGTTTAACAGTGGAAAATGATAGGAGTTGGAACAAAAAGAAAGGAGTTAAGTTTTCCTCTTTTTTCCTACATTTACAGATCGTTAATCTCTTACAAAAGCCCTCCAGATATCAGGGAATTCTCTTCTTCACACATAGCCTGCAGGAATTGTTCCCTATATTGTACCGTGGAACAGTTCAGCAATAACAGCCCTTGAGTAACTTTGCTAGCGCCAACAAAGCTCCTCCTGTTTTGGAATTAGGAACTGAGGTCTAGAATTGCGTTTACATCATTCACACATCAGGTTCTGTGTCAAGTCTTGGCTCCTCTTTCTAATTTTTTTTCTTAAGGCTGAGAGGCTCTTTGGGTTTTTAGCTTTTTTCCAAAACTTTCAAAATTGCTACTAGCAATATCTAATCGTATTTCAGCCTTGATCTTTCAGGCTATGAAGTGTACATAGGCAGGTATTAATTTGCACACATCCTTATGGAAGTTTTCTGCTTCCATGTAAATACAGTATCTCACTGTCCTGGCTGTGTCTCCTCCCAGCCTCCCATGCACCCCCAGTCTCCTCAGCAGCGTGGCAGTACAAAAAACAGAAAAGGCCTTGGCTCTGTGTGAGCCCTGTTCAGCAATAACCAAAACATCTCAAGATGATCAATCCATGTTCAGCACAAATCCAAAGCACAGCCCCACACCAGCCACTGTGAAAAAAATGAACTCTACCCCAGCCACAACCAGCACACTTCCCCACCTGTAGCATAGTTTCTCTCCTATCTTAATTTTCCTATTAGTTATTGGTTAAATCTCATCCACAGTTCATAAGAACAGAATGGTTCAGAAGGTGGTTTGGAAGCCAGATCTGGATCCCAATTGGTATCATAAATACCATCATCTTTTCTTTTCTAACTTTAGTACACTCACAGATCCTAAGATCTTTGTCCTTCTTGCCTAACTTTAACAGTTACAGTGAGAGAGGCTGGTGACCAATTGCTCTGTCCCTTAGTCAGTGGCCACAGGTCAACATTTAGAGGTTGAACCCACTCAATGGGTGGAAATTTTTCTTCTCTTATTATCATCTTTCTTCTTCTTCTAAACACTCATTTGATAGGACAGTTCAGGTTTATCTGAATGACGGCAGAAAACAACACAAGAACAGTCTTTAAAAAGTGGGAGAGCTCTGCCTGGTGTACCACACAGTTTTCTTTTGTATTTTCATTATTGTATCTTTAATAAAGTAGTAGTTTTAATTAAAACTTTTTTCAGTAGTTCAAGTGTTCATAATGGCCTTCTCCCAGGTATTTTGATTGTCAGAGAAAGTAGTTGAGTAGCTATTCAAACGCAGCCTTAATATGAATTGTTTTCTATTGCAGTTATATTTTCTATCTCACGTAGTCAATACTTTCAGAACTAGATCTCAAAGAATGTCCTCCTCCTTTAAATTTTATTAAAATTAACTGGTAGACTGAAAGGTATTTAAAAAGGCTTGTTGGACAACAAGTGTGTTGCTTAGGCTTCATTTCTTTAGTCAGGTGTGTAAGAGTAAGGAGTTCATTCCTGCAGTGCTCAGTAGAATCTACTCTAAATTTGGAAAACATACTTTTTCAATTTTTAATGGAAATTTTGAGCAGTATGAAGTTTCTTAGCCATCCTCTTTCCTTGGACAGAAGCATGTCAGGAAACGGAAGCTGATGGAGCCAGTTTTACAATGGATGGGGATGAACCAGTTCCACGACATCACCCCATCACTCCATGGAATTTGATAATAGTGAAAGACTCAAGTCCATGGACTTGTGGTTCTCCTGCTTTTGAGACTTGGTGGAAAAGAAAAGGAACTTCCATTTACCTTTTGTCTTTTGTCAAGAGCACCAAACCAGGAAAGAATGGGAAGAAGTTACCTTATTACCACTGTCAGTATGCTGAAAGCCTGCAATCTTCTATGCTCTGCATCTCCCAAATCCAGAGGCTTGCACAACCTCCCCAAAGGAGGTGTTGAAGAAGTTCTCCCAGGCGCATGGGGAGTCTGAAGGAAGAGGAAGGGCAAAACTTTTGTCAGTACCCATTTTAGTTCAATATTGCACACAGGCATCAGCTGATGCCTAACAAATGCAATAAATTAAAAAAAAAAGTTATATCTCTATCATTACTGAAGTCAATTTGGCTGTCATACTATGTTCATCTAGATAAAAGGAAGTGCTCTGAGAATGTCCATCATTATAAGAATGATGATTTCATCACTATAATACATTTCAGTTCAAAGCACTTCATAAAGCACAGAGCTTTACGAGCATAGATATATAAGCCTCTATAGGTAGAGAAAAAATAATGGTCATATCCACAATCCACAGAAGTGGGAAGAATACCAAGTGCGTAGAATTTTCTTGTAATCCAAAAAATCATATGGATAGAATGGGTGCTTTGTGGTCTTCATGCCATTTAATAGCCTGCATTCAATTTGCTACCATGTAAATAAAAAAAAAACCCCACTCAAATTCCAAAAATGCCTCTTCCAGATTTAACCTTCATTTACAGCAAAATTTATCACGTCATTGACTTCTTGTTTAATTTAGCTTTAACAGTTGTTTTCTTCAGCAGTCTATAATTAACTATTCTTGTTTTCAACTTACATGAGATTCTCAGTTGCTCAACTGGTAAGGGAGATCTGGTCCTGTGTACTTAAGGTATATAAAATCCTTGTCATAATTATTTTTGACACTTTGATCTCTTGGACTGAAAGGCCTATGAAATGCAATTGCAGTTTTGACGCTTCCCTACAGTAACAGCAAAAAACCACAAGAGTGTTCTGAACTTGAATTTTCACTGTTCATACTTTGCTAGTCATGCTTGATGTACTTGAGAAATGAAGTGGTAAACTCTTGTATTGATTTTTAGGGAATTGTACAAAGAAATATAAATTTATCCTTAATTTTTGCTGGGAAAGACTATTTGGAACGCTTGGAAATTAGAGTACCTCATGCCGAATATAATTGCAAACAGCCATAGGTGACATGATTTTTTTATTTATTTTTTATGCTCACCTTGCATTATTTGATTTAGCTTGACCTGATGTAGTATCTTGTCACATACATGATATGACAGATACAAAACCAGGGGTTTTTTTGCATCTTGAACAACTGATAAAAGGAACATAACTTGTTTGTGAAAGATACAAATAATTTATCATCAAAAAACTTCAAATTATGCTTGCTTTCATCATTTGTTTTATGAAACTCAAGAATTAAAACAATCTGAAGCACTAGCAGTTATTTTTAAAGGCTGACTCAATAAGTACATTATTTTCTAATTTGATAATAGATATCTTGGTTTCTAGTCTAAATGACCTTCACTGCCTTGAAGGAATTTTTATTGAACACCTTATGAAATTGTTGCCATTATAAATTTTACACATCATTTAAATCTATGTGAAGAAATACAGCATCATTGGAATGTTGCAATGGAATGTGGCCAACTAGATTTTGTCTGTCTCTCACTCTCTGTCTGAACCTTTCCAGCTTGGTGACCTTTATTCAAAGTGAAGAATTTTCACACTCTTCTAGATTTAGTATTAAAATAAGAACAAAAAAAGAAATATTAACAATGATAAACCTGTATAAATTATTAGTGTGTTTGTGTTTTGAAAAGCTAATGCATAATATTCAGCCTTGAAGGATAGAAGCTTTATGGAATAAGCTGTTCAGTTCTTCATATTGGATTTCAATATCTAACACCTTTCAGTTTCTCCTAATTACCTTTTTGTAATCCATAGGAACTCCAGAAAACCTCCAGAGTTTATGAATTGCAACTGTGAGGTGTTTGTAAAAGTAATATACCATATAGATGGAAAGAATTAAATGTCCAGATGGCTGAGTTACATCTTTGTAACAGGGTCTGCGTAAAGGGATGCAGAAACTGCCAGAGACCTAGGCCAGTATCCAAAAAGAAGTCAGTAAATTGTTCCCAAGAAATGCATCTTAGTAAGAATAACTTAGTGGAAAGTAGAACTTTCTGTTTTATGAGCACATAGTGAACACATTGTCTTTTTTTTTATTGAAACTCAAAAATCTTTAACCCAAGAGTTTACCCAATGACTGGGAGAAATTGTAAAACACTAGAGTTTCCAGAAATCTAGTCCAAGACCTCTTAAGATTGACTGGATTCTGAAAGCAGAACATGGACTTCAGCTTTGGTTTGATCCTCCCAAAGAGGTTACCACCTTGTGTGACTGAGGAGCATCATATATAGGTGATAAACTGACAAAGAATAATGATATATAAAAGATGAATAATTAGTTGGGACAAAGCACCAGAAGGCATACTGCTGAGAGTGTAAATAAAATAATAAAATCTTAGTACAGTGTAGATACATTTGTGTGATTAAAGAGCAGTGATGAGACAAGCAAGATGCAAAAGAATGGAAATGGTAATGGAAAAAGGGAAGGAGAGGTACTTGTTAGTAGGTTTTCTTCCAGTTGTTCATAAGAGGCTGGATTGTTCTTGCTTCTGCAGATTGGAAAATTGTTCAAGATCCAGAGGTATTTCACTACATACCATGCACCCCAGCTACTTGTGTCACTGGTCAGCGTTAGGCTTCAGTTTATTTCCAAACTTATGCCACTTAAAATACACGAGCTCTGATTCCAAGGCTGCAAAAATATTTGCACATATAACTACAGAATTTTTTTGTGGGGATTTTAGGAAGTCTTAGGCAAGAAAAAAAAAATCTTCAAGTCCATGTTTCCATCTTCTTTCCTTTTTCTGTGAAGTTTTTGTGGCCTCTAGGTATTGTGGCAAAGGAGCACAGAACCACAGAGACAAATGCCTTTTCTCTGTGCACTGGCACTGTACATGGAGAATCCTTTAAATACACATGGAAATTGTTCCTTCTCCCTTCTAAGCACTCTTACATCAGCTGTATAGGTTGTAAAATATGCAGATCATTCATGAGCACTCTAGTAGATTTTCAGCACCAGATTTGAACTTTTATTCAACAGTGGATAATCAGAACAGATAAATACTTCCTTACCTCACTGCAGTGAAGGACAAAGATAGCCATCATCTCCCAAAATGAGGACAAAGAGAAAGAACTTTGCCTTTTTATGTGGCTGCTCAAATTACTAAGAAGCAAAAAATCTTTAAGAGAAAGTTATTTTTTCTAGATTAGGGTCAATAAATATAAGCAAAAGAGCCAGTTTTCAAGTGATAAATCTCTAAAGCTTAGCATAAAACCTAAAAAAAGGCAATTTATACTGTGGGCTTCAACCATAATTTTCTTTCTTTATGTGCAAATCAGTCTAAGAGGTTTAATACATAATTCATGTGTGTGAGTGAATTTATTTATTTTCATGGCATGGAATGATATTGTCGAAATAGAAAAGGATGTGAAAGCGCAGCTATTTGGTAGGATCATAAGATAGGATTCATTATCTTCAAATGTATTCTGTGTGTGTTGTCGATGGATGATTTAATATAACGCAGCTCCATTGCCAGTATTCTTTATGCCACACAAGCTTTAAAAGGCATTATCTGGCTAAAAGGCACAGATGGCCTTATTTAGAGCTCTACTTATTATCTGATCTCTGAAAGTGAAGGGAGAAAAAGTCCACAGATTTTAAAAGTTTTTTATGTTAAAGGGAGATATTGAAACCCATTAATTTGAAGCTGAGAAATCTTCCAACGGTCATGGGATGTTGAGATGATATATAAAGGGACAACTTTGTAATTTAAATTCCTACCTACTGTTATTATTTTGCCAACAACATTTTCAGCCTATTTCATATAAATTCTTGTCTTCCTTACTTCACAGTAGACTGTGCTTCAGGAATACCAGCAAGTCAAAGATAGGTATCTAGATAAAGGTAATGTTATACATCCTGAACAAAACCACTTCTTTTAAAAAAGCAGTCCAAGTAACTGTTCAGTGGATGTTACAGTAACACCAAAGGATCGGAGATTCAGTCTTTATCCATTCCTAGGGCTGCAAAACCAGAAGTCATCCTGCAGACCCTGAGAACTCAAACCTCCCAGCACACACTGGGCACTGGTGGAGAGGGTCTGAATGGGCATTATGCAAAATATCTCGTGCTTGATAGACAAGGCATTCTGTTTCTCAAAGTGTTCACAGCTTCTCATCACCCAAGGGATGCACTGATAGTTTCATCTACATTAGATAGAACTCAGCTGCTTCAGTTGTTTCAGAAAAATGTGGGCTGATGGTTCAGGGGCAAGAAACTCTTTGGATTCCAGGTAAGGAAAAGTAGAGTTGCAGGGTGATGTTGTTTACTGAAGGCTAGGAGAGATGAAATTTTTTTTTTTTTTTT